>PVKA01002323.1:0-127297 GCA_004027165.1 Ctenomys sociabilis | reverse complement strand
CCCTCCCTCCTCTCCTCTGTTCCTTTTCCTTTCACTCTCTCACTCTCTTTTTCTTCTTTTTTGGACTTGAACCCAGGATCAGGCAGGTAGGTGCTGTCACTGACCTATGTACCCAGTGCCCATTATTTGATTTCTAGATGATAGCAGTTCTTCCTTGCATGAAATGAAATCTTGGTATTGTTTTATTTATTTATTTGTTTTAGTGGCCAAAGAAGAGGAACAACTTTCATGTATGTACTGGCAATTTATACTTTTTCTTCTGGGAACTGTCCATTTATTTCAGTTGTTCATTTTTCATTTGGTCTTTTATCTTGGGAGGATCTAGTTATTAGAATTTTAGATAGTCTAGATATTAGTTCTTTGTCTAAGGTACAACTATCAACACTTTTACCATTTTATGGACAGACCATTTAGTCTATTGGTTGTTACCTTTGCTGTGAAGAAAACTTTAATATGATATAATCCTGTTTGTTTATTCTCAGTTCTATTTCTTACACAATTGTAAGATTGTTTTTAAAATCTATGCCTATGTCTATGTCTTCAAGAGTTTTACACATGCTATTTTTGAGCAGAATAAAAGCAATGTTTCAATATTTCAATCTTTCATTAGTTTACTCCATGGCAAAATGCATGGGTCTAGATTCAATCTATTCTAGGTCTCTTCTAGTTCTTTATGAAATTTAGGATTGCTTTCTCTAGTTCCCTGAGGAATGATACTGTTTTTTTTCTTTGCTTGTGTTTTATTTTTTTCCTTTTTTTGTGTGCAGGGTTTCATGGTGATCCTCCTGTTTTCAGCCTCCCTAGCAATGGGGTTATAGGTGTGCACCACTATGCCCAGAATTGATGTTGGTACATTTTGATTTTGTTTTCATTAAATCTTTATCCTAGTTTTAGAAGAGTGATCATTTTGACAATATTTGTTCTGCTTATCCAGGAACAGAGAATACCTTTCTATTTTCTGAGTTGTACTTTGATGTCCTTTTTTTAAATATTGTAGCTTTTGTTTAAAGTTTCCTGGGTTAGATTAATTTCTAAGTATTTAATTCTTCTTGATGTTATTGTGAATGATATTGTTTTCCTAATTTCTTTCTTTGTGAGTTCATTATTGGCCCTGCAGAAGTGCTACTGAGTCTTATGTGTTGATTTTGAGATATTTTGATCATGACTCAGCTCTGAGGTACCTCCTTGAGCAAATGTAACTCATTCAACTTAATGTAAAGCAAATGTAAATGTAACTTAAATTTTGAATGTTTATTTTGAATTATCTTTTGTTATGACTTTTAAATTCATTTGATGAGTGCTAAAGAACATGCTTTATGTGATATCAATTTTAATCACTTAAAGTTGTTGTCTAGTCAAGTACAGCATAAAGTCAAATAAAATGAGAGATTAAAAATAGGAAAAACACTGAAATAGAAATAATGGTAAAATCATACATATTAAATATTAGCTATATGCAAAGGCTAACAGAGTCATTAATTAAGTCCCTGATAAGGATAATGAAGAAAAAAGAGAGATAACAGGTAATAGGTTGGTGTCAGAACAGCAGACTGAGCAGACAGTAAAAAAGCAATATAAAAGTCTAAGAACAACTTGATTTGAAGAAGTTAGAAATTGTCCAGTATAATGTCCCAAAACTAAGAACATAATAGAACATTGTACATGGACATTTCTATGTTAAATAAAGAAATGAAATAATAAAATTTAAGGTCTGGCCAAATAGCTCTGCAGATTAAAGCGCCTGCTTAAGCAGACTCAGGGAATGCGAGTTTGATCCACAGGCTGCTGTGCCAGCTCCATCCCTGAGGCTCACTGAGACGGGTTATTGAGACGAGGCATGGTGGCTCATAGCTGTAATCCCAACACTTGGAAGGCTGAAGCAGGAGGATCGCTACACATCCGATCTGTGAAGTGAGACACTGTAGACCCTGTAGGCTCCCTGGCCCTCAAATAAAAAACAATAAAAAGTATTCTCACAAAGAAAATTTGAGACCCTGAATATTTAGTAGGATTTGCTTCTAAGTTTTTGAGGAGTAGGAAATCCTGACACTTCACAAACTTTCATAGAGTGAACACACTATAGGCCACGTTGTGGTCTGTTCTGAAGGTTGGCCAATGGCTTTAGGTTGTCAGAAGCAAGGATTTTAGTCTCACCACAGTGCTGATGATGCAGATGCAGTTACATAAAAGGTGTCTGAACCTGGACAGTTTACCTTGCCAATGGCTTTCTTTGACATCTATTTTTCCTGCTTGATCACTGATCCCAGTAAAGCACACATTGGGTGATCAGAGTCCCATAACTCCTAGATATCTGGGATTTGTCATTGTTCCACAATAGTGCAATGTGAATCCTCTTACATAATTTAAAATGTTCCTGCAGTCACAGTAAAAAGCATAGAAAAAACCATCAGATGAAATCCATCTCATAATACATTTAGTTTAATTCAATATAATTTTATCAAAATATCACTTTATCACATAAGGAAGCTAAAAGTTAATGAGATTTTATATATTACGTTTCTCAGTAATTTTCAACAATCTGATTTTCTCTGTCACTTGCACCTCTCTCAAATGGATAAGCCACAATTCAAGGCCCTAACAATCACCTGTTGTTAGTGGCTGCCAATACAAGCTTTGAAAGAATTTCCAGTGGACAGAGAGAGAGAGGGAGAGGGAGAGAGAGAGAGAGAGATCACAGGTATCTTATTTATTTATTTCTTTTTCCCAAACAACTAGTATAGTACTTGGATTTCAAAATTGTTCAATGAAGAAGTTAATTTTAATAAGCTCTTGACAGCATTTATTGCTGAAGAAGGAGTTGGGAGTATAAGGATGGTTCCTCTAAGCAATAGAAATGAGCCTGAGTTTTTCAGTTGAAGCAGCTCACTTCATTAGTGACACAACTAAAGTACTAAAAAATATTTTAGAGAAATTGAAATACTGGATCTCATTACTGAATAGATTTAAAAGGAAGCTTTTGAACATAAAATACTGCTCCATGTTTCTAGGAAGCACCAGCATGTACTAATAAAGGGGGAAATGATGTTGCCTGGTTGTGTTGTTATTGTATTTAGAAGGTGTTGTTCATGATCATATTACAACTACCATCATTATGACTGATGATCCAGTATGTAAAGTATTTGGATCCTTTGATATTCCTATTTTTTTTTTCTTTGGCTAGTTTATCATTCATCTATGTAATTACTCATTATGAACCTAGGAGATGAAATAAATTACAGGCTAAGAAAGTAAAAACTAGATCAGTGGAATTTAATTACTGGGAAACCTTTATTGAAAAGCATTTAAAGCTGAAGCTATAATAATTACCAAATATCGTTTGAAGATACAACATAGTAGAAAGTCTTTCTTAAGCTCAGAAAAACACCAATTATATTCAACACAACTTTAGGAAAAAAAAACAATGAAAGTAGTGCAAATAAAACCACCTACATTATTCACATTATCTTCAGAATATCTCTATTGTAACTGAGCAATCTAGTTTAATTTACGGAACTAATCTGACAATACTCTTAAAGTTTGTCTGACAATATATAATTAGAAGAGAACTGAGCTCAATTTTGAAAGTGGAAACTAAGAAATACCATAGTCTACCAGTCCTCCACCAAGAATTCACTAAATGGATTTAATTTTCAATTATTTAATGGCTTTTCATAGAATATATTTAGGCTCACAGCAAAACTGAGCAGAAGGTACATATGTCTTCTTCAATTCATCTTTCATGAACAACTAACTCATTTTTCTTCCAAATTTCTTGGTGAAAGGCTTCAGTGTTTGCATAAGATGTTATAGAAAGGAGAGTGGTGTGCAATGAATCATGTCATTTGCTGGGAATGAAGATGTGAGTGTTCATTTTGTGTCTGTACTGTACTGGACTAACTATTGTTACACATTTAAAAGTACTATGGCAGGAAACTAGAGATGGAGAAAGGAGTAGGAATAGGAGAGGAAAGAGAGGGAGAGGGAGAGGGAGGTAATGTGGAAAATAAGCAAAATATATATTATATGTGTATACCAGTGTATCAAAATGGATCTTATTATTCTGTACTACTAATAAACAGTAGAAAAAAATCATATGAAGAGTAACTGCTCTTTTTCAGGAGCCCATGATAATACAGACATGGCAAATAGAGAAGCAGTAGATAGCAGATGATGACGCATTCCTTCATAGAAAAAGGTTTCTGAGCAGAGGAAGATGAGTGAGGCTGTAGAAATGAGGAAACTCTTAGGATTTGTTGAAGAAGACAAGATCAAGGCCTAGTGGTAACACTAGGCACCATGCACAGGTGCATGGAGCCTGGAGGAGGGGAAGGCTCCTCCTCTCTAGCTCTGGGCCAAGGCAGTGGAAGGGAATTTTGAGCTCTTTAGCAGACTGTGTCAGGAAAGAACAAGCTGCCACACCTGCAGTTCTAGGGAGTTCAAGTCCTCCATACTCAAGACACTGAAGAGTCTCACCCAGCAGCAGAAAAAACAGATTCAGTTATTTCTCTAATAGACCTAGGAATGTATGGAAATTGAGAGATATTTCCAAGATTTAATGGATGTAATGTCACAAAACATGGAGGGCCCTGCTGAAAACAATGAATGAATAACGATTACCGAAAAACTCATCTCTCTTGTGAGTGAGGAAAATTGACTTAGAAAAGGGCACTAAAGTTTGAAAAGAGGTACAATTGTCTTTATGGCATTGTATTAGTCAAGATGGGTTAAATTTGTACCACATAATAAATGATGTGCAGTTCTCAGTATTCTAATGTGACCAAAACCTATTTCTCTGGAGAAATTCTCCATACTTATAGTTTCTCTCCGTAGGCCTTGAGCTCCTCATGGTGATTCAGTCCTTTAAACTACTTTGGTGTTGTCGTTCTACATTCTTAGGGCAAAGCTGCTCCATGTGCACAGTAGTAGGAGAAGAGAGAGATTAGAAAACCAAGTAAGATTTTTTTTTCTTAAATTGCACACCTGTCAATTTTGGTTAAACTGTAATATCTCCTCCAATTACTACAAAGGTTTCATAATGTAGTTTTGATATATTTGAGCAAGCTAACAAGTATTAGATGTTGATGTGTAATCAAAGGATCGACAAAAGACAGATTGAAAGGGAAAATATCTTTGACAGCATAGAACTCGTGTTCACTTTCTAGCTAAGAAGAAACACCTGAGTATCAGGTACAGATATAAGTGTTGCTTTATTAGAAAAGGCACCATTTGTCATAAGGGCATTAGGAAAGTGAAGTGGCTAATTTTGTAAAGCAATCGAAAAGAGATCTTAGATTTGAGCTCAGGTATACTCTGAAGCCAAAGCTCTGTGGAGTTATTTGTGGAGCTTTTTGCTTCTAGAGAATGAACCAAGTTGTACACACTATGCAAACTCTCTACAACTGAGCCATTTTATTTTATTTCCATCCTATTTTATGTTTGAGACAGAGCCACATTAAGTTGCCAGGCTGGGCTTGAACTTAATCCTCCTTCTGTCAGCCTCCTGGGATTACAGGCATGTACCACTGTGCTGGGCAAAGCTTGTTTTCAATCTTTATACTATGCCTTCTTTCCCTTACCTATATCATAACTGCATTAGCAGTTTAGACTGAACATCCCAAGTATAAAAGAGCTTTTAACAGATAATTTAGCTGAATGAGTACATAAGTTTAAGTATACACTTCCCTGGTATGTGAGCTGATTTTATTAGATGTGGCACTTTAGTTCCTCATATTCAGATTATAAGGTAGATGATTTCATCCTCAGCTATCATTTCCTAAAGACCTTTATGAGGTTGCAGGGTAGTATGCACTGTACATAACAATGAGACTATAGGCATTGTAATCAGGGGAATATCAGGCTGCCCCATGGTCCTCAAATTTATCTCTTTGGGCCATTGTTTTGCTATCATCTAGTGTGCAAACTGTCATTGAACTTCACAGGGAAATCTCCTTAAAGCAGTGCTTTAGCAGTATGCCAAAAAGTGTTCATTGAGCTACCTTCTCCAATCTTTTATTGATAAATGGGAGTTATAATCAATGTCTATTCTGATTTGGATATGTAATGTTGTATTGTCAATATTAAGATCATTGCCATTGTCATTAATTGAAATCCTGTTTTATCATTCAAGTACTTCAACTTATCATATTGACTCAGAATAGATCCAAAAAATAAGATGACAATCACATCAGATTTGCCTGTCAGCTAAATGCTTGTAAAATAGCTCCATGGATTGAATCCACTTAATCTGTTCTATTGACAAGAAAATTCTCCAGTGAAAAATAACAGTGGCTGAGAAAAGCATTGTGTTGAAAAGTTTGAGAGGATTTTGCAGCATTTTGCTGTGACATAAGTCAAAATTAATTTAACAATTAATATTAAGCAAAACCAAGGTAATCTAAAACAAAATAAATACTGTTCTACTCAGAATGCTATGTTATGCTGAAGGCCCTGCTTTCAGGATCTCATAGTACATTGCTTTTCAAGCAGCAGGATGACTCTCACTCCATAGTTGCTAATTCAATAGACTCTAGTATAATTATTTCTAATAAATAGCCAGGTAATGTGGATCCCTTATGGGCACTGAATTGTGATGACCACTGTTCTCAGACCTACTGTTATGGTCTGTATCTAAGTACCCCCAAAGCCTTATACAGTCCTGGGCTGGCTGTGAGAGTTTGTGATTGATTCATGATCCAATGATGCGATTGTAGGTGTGGGTGATACACTCCCTCATGGGCAGAAGATCTTCATGCAAATGTGAGGAAGGGAGAACTCCTAGCTAGCAGGCACATCTGCTGCTCTTCCCTGGGCACTTTGCTATTTTCTGCCACCATGAGCTGCTCACCGCCATGTGCTACTCTGCCTTGGAGCCAGCCAGATACATACTGAAACCTCCACTAACTGTGAGCTAAATAAACCTTTTCTTCCTTAATTTTATTTGTCAGGTATTTTGTCCCAGCAGTGAGAGAAGAGTAAGACACCTACTGAATCAGAAACTCTGATAATAGACAAAGAAATCTGTTCTATTAAATCATTCAAATCTGATGTCTTATAAAGTTTGAGAATCATTTCTATATTTATATTGGAGAAATTTCGAATCTAGGGTAATTTGCCTTTTCTCTGCAAAGACGAAGCTTTGAAAGAAGAGATCCCAATCTCTTTGGCCTGATATTTAATAAGGGTCTGATGTGTGAGGATTTGTATGCTTCTAGAATTCAAGGAAGCAAAGTGAAATAAGATAATATCCTTTCCTTCAGGAAGTAGCAGTAGAGTAATGGAGAAAGACAGGGTCAGAGAAGTGCCAAGGTGACTTTATGTTATCTAGGGCCATTGAACATAGATAGAGGCTTCAATGTTGTGATCCCAGGCAGGGGTGGAGAACTGGAAAAGATTGAAGAGCCTCTGGGTATGGAGTTTCAAGGTCATCCTCTGACAAGGTTGCCCAAATTCTTGAAACTCTGTTCACCCTGGTGGTGAAGGTTAAGAGAGGCACTTCAGAAAGGGAACTGCATTGCAATAAAGTATTTCTGAAATGTTAACTATTGGCTTATGACAATTAAAGAATATTCACTAGTGGGACATTAGTTACTTAGAGGCTATTATCTAGTTAGAAAAGAAGAATTTCAGGAATACTAACTAGTTTGGCTTGAATGATAGCTGCTGGCACCCATTTTAACTGCTGAAATGTTGATTGGTTGCCTCTTGAGTTGTAAATCTCCACCTCTTCAAGTCCTTGTATGACCCTTGCATTGACCATGCAGCTGCACAGCCCCTTTCCCTGACTCTCTTGAATTTAACAACTGAAGGACACTCACTCTATACTGAGGAAGGCCTTGGTGGTCTTTCTGGATTTTAGTATCATGCCTGAGTTGAACAAACTGAAGCACAAATATTGAAATGTCCCTGAGCATGAGGGTTTCCATGCAATTTTCAGCTGCTATAACTTCACGCTATGGGTATTTGCAGAGAGGATAAAAGGGATCTATGATGCTTTCAGAAACTGCCTACCATGATAGAGTAGAAAATACATTCAAGAATATGAGAATATTGTAATGGTGTTTCCAATGAAAGCTTTAGATCTTCTGCTATAAACACCCTGGTGTCTGAATTGTAGTCACTCACAGTTTCTACATCTTTAGTTCAGATAAAATTGATGCTTAAAAAACATGTAATACTTTGGGACAAAGTCCTGACTGCTCACTTTTGTGCTGTTTAGAAACTGCTGACCCTTAAGTGTAATTAAGGTTTATTACAAATTTTTGAATGGTATTGAACATAGAAATGATAATGAGAAATTTAGGGCCATCAAAGAGGAAATTATGATAGCATTGTAATGGAAAATACTTACGTAGGGAAATTTTTACTTTTGGAAAAACAAATATTTGCATGTAGCATATTTATTAACTTTTTTGTTTGTATTTTAGGGAAGGGTCTACAGGGTGTTCAGGGTCTCAATACTAGATTGGACTTGCAGTGATCTGCCTGTTTACAGCCTCTCACAAGCTGTGATTACAGGTGCGCACCACCGCGTCCTATCTCAGCATGCCCCATGGGCGGGGCTGGCATAGCAGGCCTGGAGATCGAGCCATTGGCCACTGAAACTCTTTGCAGGTACTTTAATCCACTGAGCTATTCGGCCGGCCCTTCAACATTCTTAATAATATTCATTTTTTAAAATGTATTTAGTAAGGGTCTATAGGGTCTCACTACAGATTGGACTACTGGTGATCCTCCTGTTTTCAGCCTCCTAAGTGCTAGAATTACAAACGTGTGCCACCACATCCAGTGTCAGTCACTGTCTCAGCACACCCCAGGGCTGGGGCTGGTGTGGCACTTCAGTCCGCTGAGCTATCTGGCCAGCTCTAATATTTGATATTCTTAACATAGAAGTTATGATTATGTCAGATTTCATTATAGTTCTTCAGAAACAGACAGAAACCCTGCTGCCATTAAGCATCTTTATAGTAGCAGTGATATTTCATTAGTAGTGACTGCCTCACTCTCATTAACTATGTCAATTAGTTTTCCATTACTGGAAACTCAAACAACTGGAAAATCTGGCCCCTGTTAAGCTGATTGAAACACCTAACTCAATTGGTCAGTATGATGTTTTCCAGTAGAGGAACCCAGTTGACCGTAAATGAGGTCAGGACTGAGGTAGTAAGATAAGCTGAATGTGGGGTCAGGGATATGTAGCTCAGCGGCATGAGCGCCTGCCTGGTGAGCATAAAGTCTTGAGTTTGATCACTGGTACTTCAAAAATAAAAATTAAAAAAGGTGAGCTGAGTTGTAGTAGTATTATGTATTCTTCTTTCTGTAGGGGGGAGCTATAACCTGGTAAAGAAGAAAATAGACATCATTCAGGTACCTTTACACTGGTGGTTACACAAGGAACAGTATTTACTGCACAGTTTGCTTTTAAATGCTCAAATCTTACTTCATAACACAATGCAAAGATAGTATTTAGGCTTCCAATATAGTATATTTTCAGTCAATTATTATATTTTAGATTTTTATGTTACCCTTTCCCTAAACTTATCCTCAGATTATAAGCCAGTGGCATTTTGATGGACCTAGTAAATATATCTAGAGATAATGACTGTGACTAAAAATTTGTCAATAAAACAAAAGTTACAAGTAGATGTTTTGAAAACTTGTTACAGAAAGATATTTGATAGAGAAGAAAATGTAGATAACAGATGTCAATTTGAATTGCGCTTCTCATGCGATCTGTGTGACCTTGTGCAAATTAATTACTTGGCCGCTCTAAACTGCAATCAATTCAGGAGCTGTAAACATCGCAAAGTATTTGAGCTTTACAAATAAAGGAAGGATTATTACTGAGAACACATCTGGAACACAGTAAAAGTTCTGTAAAAGATAGCTCGAATATGAATATAATGATATGAGTGATTATGATTAACTGTGACCCTCTGGGGGTCCCTCCTCTGTACACAAGTGGAAAAGGGCTTACCCTGAGCCAAGATAACTACAGTTGTCAGCTTCAGGGGAACACAGAGGGTCAAGCTTATCTGAAAACAAGTGTATATCTATATATTTATAACTATATCAATGCCTATCTTATCTAGATAATAGTGGGTATAATTCAAGCAAGCCATGAATTTTAATGTGACAGCACATCAAAATAAGCTTCAAAAACAGATGAGGAATGAAATGCACACCCTCAATAGCCAGATTTATACTGTATTGATGAAATCTGACCCATGATAAAAATGCCGTTTGTTATTTGTCTATAATTATCAGTTGATGCTTTGGACAATTCATACATTTATAGTACAACTTTAACTGAATAATAATAATAATAATAGTAATAATATTAATAATAATGTGATTGTGTATTTCTAGCCCCATTTCATAGGTGGGAAAATTGAAAGTGGTTGAACTAAGGAAAATAGCAGGAGACAGTGATAAAAGTGGCTTGTTTTTCGGTATCAAGAAGAATCCCATGCATGCTATGGATTGGCTGCACCAGAAAAGATGTGGTCAAAGCCAGAGAAGTAACACACACAGAGAGTTTCAGAGATCAGTGCTGGCATGGTCCTGGGAAGCCTGGCTGATTCCTAGAGCAGGTGCAGTCTTCTCTTGTTTGCTTCCACTGTGCTTTGAAGTCCCCTGTACTTACATTCACAGTGCTTGATTGGGAATATTGAAGGTGATAAACGTCTTTAGCACGTACGTGTTAACACAGGGATAGAGAGTGACAAAAGGGTGGCACCGTGCTCTTTTCTCCTCCTCCTCACTCTCTTCCTGGAAGGAGGGTTGTGATAGATAGAGAAAGACAAAGGATTCTATGAGTACATTGGAGAAGCTTTGTCTTTTAAGAAGCAACTAATACTAATGAGAAGATAGCTAGTTTGTTCTTTTAAATATTTTTCTCTAAGCAACTCAGATTTCATGCTTACGATCACCTGAATACTCCTACCAATCAGAGAATAAGGGAATGCAATGGCTTTGCAAACGCCAGTTGCTATAGTAAGAAAAAAAACAGTAGTACCTTTAAAAATAAAAAGTTATTTTTGCTCATTTAAAGAAGAAATGGTGAAAGTAGAAGTGAGTTCTATGCTACATAGTCATTGAGGAATTCAGGCCAATAAGTGCTCTGATAAATGCATTTACCTGTGAGCCCAGGAGGAAAAGGCAGGAAATTTGTTACAAGTAATCTAGGATTGCCACATTAACCTAAATAGAAAACCAAGCAAGTGTCTAATGCAACTTTTTGTGGTTCTCTGAAGACTGCATTCCATAGTTTGGCTTTTATAATTTTGTCCTGGTGGAGTATGTGGTACATTATTAATACAGATGCAAATATAGAAACATTATTTTCTGATGCACAGATTGATGCTATTTAATATATTAGCTATTCAATAAAATATATTATGTTGCATGCCTATGTAGCATGTATACATATAGGCATATACTGTATACAGCACATGTAAGCCCTCTTGTGCTCTATATATGCATGATATACTTGTGTGTATCAGTGATATATATATGACACAAAGGTATAAAATAAAAGTATTTACCTATATAGATTTGTATGAAGGCAGAGAAAGAATTTCTGGATAACTCAAAACTACATTTTATTATGACTTCATCAGTCTGATGTCTGTGTTGTGCATGGGGAGAAGGGGCCTAATGGAATAATTTATGCATCTCTATTATCCCCCATTAAATGTTTAAATAAAATTATGCAGATGTTTATAAAATGTTGTTTTACTTTAGAACAACAAAATTGCTACAAATATTGGAAACTCAACATAAGATTCTTTTAACTTTTGGAATCAATGCAGTCTCTGGGGACCAGCTTACCATCAGTTCTAACTACTTTAATGCATAAGGTAATTTGCTACAGACACTAGGATTACAAGATTGTGCAATCCTAAAATCTCACTAAAGATTTTTGCCTAGTATTCTTCATAGTTATAGTGATGTAGCTCAGAACATGTGTCCCATTTGATTATTATATATCTTTATTCTCCTTAGGCTTAGGACAGTTAATTTCTTTTCTTCACTTTCATGATCTTGCTAGACTTGAACATTATAGTTTAGTTTTTTTAGTAGAATTCTCCTTTGAGTCTTTTTAAAATTATGACTAATTAAGTATATATATATATATATATATATATATATATACATAATATATACAATTAAGTATATATATATGTATAATGTGTAAACACATAATTTACAATGTGTTTTTATCACAATATCATACTCACTGCTGTACAATTTTCCTTGCATCATCAAGAGTGATGTTGAGGGGCTGGGAAGATAACTCAGTAGAACAAGAGCTTGCCTGGTTCTTCAAAACAAAAAAAAAAGTGATGTTGACTCTAATCCCTTCAATCTGGCATTATTTGTTAGGCTTTTCCACACTTACACTTTGTAGAAATAAGTACGGTGCATAAAGATGCTTTGAAATGTGTAAATAAATATGTGCTCCTCATCAAACTTTCTATCCAGTCATTTATTATTTGTATCTTTAAAAACTCATGTTTTTAAATTATATTCAATACAATGTATTCCACTGTGTCATTATTATGACATTTAGTTTGTACCGTGTTTGGCCAGATGGAGCCCCTTCCATTTTGTTTCTGCGTCCTTTTGATATATTCATAACTTCTTAGAGCACTCTTATATCTTAGCATAAAATCATGAATTAAGCTTTACTTATTCTGTTCCCAAACCTTAAACTGATTATTTTGTGTATTTAGTACAGGGTCTGCAAGGATCTCACTACGTAGATCAGACTTATAGTAATCTGCCTGTGTTCAGCCTCCCAAGAGCTGAGATTACAGGCCCACCATGCTCAGTCCCAACCACCTTCTCAGCATGCCCCAGGGGCATGATTTCTTTTCAAATAACACAAAGTTTATTTTAGCAGAGAATTGTAGCAGGAATTAGAAGCTGAGCATTGCTTGTTGGTGTTGTACTGGAGTGGGATGCCTCACAACAGAGTTGGCAGCTTTTGAACTGTATTGACGTCCATCACACATGTGAACACATCATACCTATGTATCTTCCTCTCCATCTGTTGTCACCGTGAGTTTATGCATAGAGTTCTAATTCCCATTCCACAGCACCAGGCTTATTCCACTTTGATCTTTTCCACATTTTTAACTTCCTTATCTGGTAGTGAGAAACCTTGATTCATTGCAGTTCTTTTTTAAAAAATTTTTAATGTTTGAAGAGAGTTCAAAATAGTATTAAAACAAAAACATAAAAGTGATACAGAATTTCACTTAACAAAGCAATATGGATTTCACGGTATTTGTGGTACTGCATAGTGTTGTCTTCCAACCAGTTAGTCATCTTACCAGATGTATACATTGTAGCTCTTTTAATTATCACTTTCATTTATATTCCTGTGTATTAAACAATCTACCCTCTCCCAATTTTTTTTTCCTTAATGGTTTTGCTCCTCATCTCACACTAGTTGACCATGACAGGGCTGCCCTCTACCCACTTTTCTTCTCCATCCTGGATAATCTCCTTGGCAACACTCCACAGCAGGATGCACCCTGCCCTGGTGTACCCTATTTCTGACACTGCTTGTGTTCTGACACAGTGTGCCATGATGTGCCCAAGAATGGGTGCCACCTGGGGGCCTTACTGCACAGCCGGGGGCTCCTCTCACCGCTCTGCCTCTGACAACCTGCCCTAGTGGACTGGCCCATGGGCTGCTCCTTCGTCTGGTCCTCGTGTGCTGGTCCCCTGCATGGCCATCAGCCTCACTCTGTCTGACTTCTTGCTGTTTGCAGGTAGCAATGATCCTGGCTGTAGCTTCCTTCCACGCTAGTCAGGTACTCTGTCACTTCATGCTGTAGGATCGCGGTTTTCTGTCCTCCTCCCCTTTGCTAGTGTGAATGAGTCACTCACCCTGCTCCTCCTAAATGATATAGAATGAAAATTTTCTGGAAAGAAAAGGACAAAAAAAAAGGGATAAAAATTTCCACTATCATTTTGTATGAAAATCCTTGGTGGATGTGGAGTTTGAAACAACTTCTGTCTTAGTCAGTAGAAGCTTGTAAGCATTTACATTTTGCAGGTGTGTGCTCAGTACTGGAGTTATGGTGCAGCTTACATATTGGCACTTTCCCTCATCTCAGGGTTTTATATTCCATTTCAGTTGGAGAAATAGGCCATAGTGAAAATAGTGATTTGGTTCTGACCTGGCTTTCAGTATTTGGACTCTGGAATATTAGTCTGGCAATGTGGCAAAACAGTTATGGTATCCTGGGCTGGATGTCATGGAGGAAACTAAGCTAAGAATTCAGTGAAATGAGTTGATCCAACTCAATGGGAAATGTAACCTGTGAGAAAAACCTATGAAACCCAAGAGTTGCAGGAACAAATGCCTGGGGATTTACAGACTTAGAGACTGGACTTGATGTTGAGTTACTAGTGTTTGAGGACTCTTTGAAGGACAGTGGAGGATTAGATAAGTAGTTAACACTTTGGCGGTATAAGAGCTAGGAATTTGGCCTAAGAAGATCCCTTACCTGAAGGTAAAATGCTGCTTTATCAGGGAGTCGCACTGAGCAAAGCAATGGCCATGACAGCCCGAGATATGGAGCGCAGCCTGGCAATATCCTGCCCAGCAGGAGGGTACAAGTGCAGGGAGATGTGCAGAGACGAATTTGTCCTCCTCAGATTGTGGTTTCCTTTTCGGGGTTTCTCTGATCAGGCTTGGAGTGCGACGCTGCAAAGCATGACTTCAAGAGGAGAAATTAGTCCCACCTGATAATTTAGGTAATTTCCAAAGAAAGACTCACTCCTGACCCACGAAAACCCTTGTTCAGCTTATGAAAATTTCTCATTTTTAAATTAGTTTTATTAGAAAGAATACTGTCACCATGCCCTGTTTGCAAAGGGGCTGTGAAATGAGAGAAAGTTGCAGTGAGTTCTGAGATAATGCAGTCTTCTGCTCTAAAGCTGGTAGAGGGTGAAACAGCCCTGCTCAACCTTGTGCTGTCTGCATCCAGGCCTGCACCTGAGCTCTCCTTAAGCTACTGTAAAATGAGAATGTTCTACAAGATCTGCCTAAGGCTAGTGGGACGTGGTGTGTGGATCAGCCTGAGGGCTGCAGAGATTTACGTGGCCACACAAATGGTGTGCGGCTTGCAGGGCTGCCTCCAAGGACTCACGCTAAGGAAGCTCAATTTATTTCTCTTGATGTGACCAAGGAATGATTTTGAAGAAATACCTGATTCTCTGTCTCCTTTGAATTTGGCAGAAAGTTAGAAAATATAATTAAATAAATAATTTTCATGGTGTTATGGTTTGTGTGTAGTTGTCCTCCCCCACAGCCCAAAGCCTCATGTCATTGAGGTGCAGTTCTACAGTTTGTGACTAACTCATGATCCACTGGGATTATGGTGTGAATGCTGCTGGGATTATAGGTGTGAGTACTACTCCCAGCCTGGGGCAGATCACCGGAATGTCACTTCAGGAAGATAGACTTGCTCTCTCTTGCCATTGTGGCTGCTCTTGCTTTTTTGCCAGAGCCATGAAGGGCTGTCCTCTGCCCTGGGTCAGTCTGCCTTGCAGCCAGCCAAGTGTGGACTGAAACCTCCAGTAACTCAGCTAAATAAACCATTCCTTCCTTCATTTTGGGTGTTGGGTATTTGTCCCAGCAAGGAGAGAAGAGTGACTGAGACACAAAGCAAGTCGATGGATACCAATAGTGATATCTTCAGATAGCTGTCAGTTTCTTTTATTCTAAAAGATATTAAAATGAAAGTAATTATTTTAAATGTGTTATTTTTTGTTTTGTTTTGTTTTGTATTTTTGTACCAGGTTTTGAACTTAAGACCTTGTGCTTTCCAGGCCTTAAAAGTTATTATTAATTGCAAAATATAAGTACAGTTGAAAATGGTTCATTTAAACTCATTGTTGGACTCACACTATATATATATATATATATGTTTTTTTATATGTATAGGTTTTTTTCTTCTTCATTGAATGGCATTTTATATATTTCTGCTTTTCATCCTGTCCTCACACCTTATGTTTAAAAGTATAAAGAGTTAAAATTTCCACTTTACAATTATTCATGTTTTCTTCACTAGAAACTAAAAGTTTAACAATATATTGGGGACTTTTCTTTCCTTTATGACTCTGAACATCAAGTTGCACCTCCATTAATACTACCTATGGGCTCTTGCTAAAACTTAAAATTGAAAAAAGCAGAACATGAAATGACCAAAAGCAGACTGTGTAGAGGAGGAGTCTATAGAGGAAAGCAAAATTCTGGAGGTTTCTCCTTGTACAGTTTCTTTTTTTTTTCCCCCAAGAATAAACTTTCAGCAGTGATTTGGGAGCAGATAGAAAAGATTGAATTGAGAAAAATCACACAGAATTTCTACTATAAAGAACCACAGCCATTAGAAAAAATGAAAAGAAACCCAGAGAAATAGAGACCCAGAGGCAGAAAGGCTGAAATTCTCAGTAAGAATGTTGCCCCAGTCTGTGGCTGACCCCTCGCCTCTGTGTGAGCAGGAAAATCTTCATGCTCTAAAACTAAGGACCACGCACGTGCACCGCTGTGTGAGCAGTCATTCCAGTGATAGGGAATGCAGCTCTGCTCCAGTAAATTGATTACACGCTTAGTCAATGAATAGGCAAAAACACTCCTTGGAAGAAATACAGTGGATCCGAGCTTCCACTGCACACAATATTTGTGCCACAACCTAAAGTTACTTCACTAACACTCCTTAAAAACCAGAAATCAGTGATCTGTTGTGAAGAGAAAAGGGCAAGCAATGGAATTGACTTTTGCCTACCAGAGTGCTAGAATAAGGCAAGTATTTTAAAACGAGTTTTACGAGCAGGCTCCATAAATGTAAAACACATTAATGATGAATGAAATTATAAAACCTCAAAAGAGAAATAGAAACTATACTCAATGGAAGGAAAGAGTAGGATGAGGAAAAGGACAAATGAAAGAAGGAATAATATATTTAGGTATATATGCAGAAGGGTTTGGATAATTGTTTTGTCAATTTCTACTGGTCTTTTGAAAGGAGGAGCTAATGCTCAAAACTTTTTCTTTTTTAACTCTTTTTTTTTCTTTCTCTTTTGAATTTCTTATAGCGTCTTTGTTTTTGTCGTATTTTGTTTTGTTTTTCCTTTAAACCAGTCTTGCACTTTTATATCTGGTAATTTGGTCAACTAATTTGAAGATAGCATCATGTAATGTAGTATATATTATTGAATTCCTATTAACTTGCTTAGTGCAATCTTACATCGCTTCTAATGTTGTTTCATTTGCATCACTATTTATTCTTTAAAAATGAAAAAAAGGAAACTCTACAACAGAATCAAGTGGGGAAGTATTCTCCTTATGAGTAGCTCTTTACCTAGTGTGGTCACGGAGTAGATACTTGTAAAGAATTTTTTATCACTGGTTTTATTTCAAGTGGCAAAGAAAAACAGCTTATAGCTAATATTTTCCCAGACTTTTAAAGTTTATTTGATGCACAAAGTCGTGTATATTAAATGTTTACAACATGATTTGATAGACCTTATGCACTGTGAAAGAATTATTAAAATCACGCAAATGTAATATACACATCTCTTCACATGAAAAGTTCCCTCTCTGAATGTTCATGTGTTGCTAATATTTAACAAAGTAGTTTGTTTAAACAGTGTGTTAAAGCAAAAGTCACTCAGAAAATTTCAACATTTTCTTTGTCATGAGTCCTATTCTTTTTATGCTTTCTGCCTATGTTTAAGATTTGTTTTTATGCCTTGTAAAAGATTTCTTAGGCCTAAGACACTCATTTCTTTTTCCCAGCATCTACAGAACAGTTATTATATGAACAGTTATTATATGCAATGAATGCCCCCGGAAACAGCTTTTCAACTAGACACAAGTTGCAGTGTTCATGGTGAAAATGATGTTAAAAGCTTACTACGAGCAAACCAGGCAGGGCTATATGTCCATCTTAGATAGGAACCTGAGCTCAGGCTATGTGCTTCTCCCACTGTTACTATAAAGGGCTGTTCCTAGTCCTGCACCAGGAATAAAGGGCTGTTCCTAAGAAATGATGCTGTGATGTGTTTTCCACTTGGTTCCACTGTACAGTTGCTATTTCTGTTTCAAGATGGTACATAGTTTCATTCACTGTAAATATATTTTTCACATTTTAATTTCCCATTGTTGTAAGAATTCTTCAACACCAAACAGCAATGTACACATGTGTCTATTCCTGGAACGAAGACTTATCTGTTGTCCTTGAGAATTTTCCATTAGTGAGAAAAAAAATTCTTCTTTCTACTTTATACTGTGTTACAAACCCCTTCAAACTCCACAGATTGGACTTGTTATTCCTCCTTTCATGATTCTTGTGAAGCTATCCCCAGCCATCTTTGTCTTGGTTCATTTGTATGATATGAGTTTCTATCCTTTATTTCTACCACTTCTTTGGGGGCAGATAGCATATGTACTTTTTCTTCATCTCAGAACATCCCATAATGCAAAGGAGATGACAAAGACAACCTTTACAAGAGTGGAGAAAGGAGAAAAACAATTTGCTTCATGAAGCCAGGAATATTTTACGTACTCTTAGTGCCTGACTCAAGACCAGGTTTCTAGTTGGAAAACTAGTATTTACTAAATGAAAGCATAGACAGATAAATAACTGGAGGAATATCACTGGAGTTCTCCACTTTATTTATTTATTTGACACAGGGCCTTGCTATGCAGCTCAGACTCCTAGTGGTCCACCCTTCTGTCCCAGCCTCCCCATTGCTGGGATTATAGGTGTGTGCCACCATGCCTAGCTTTGGGGCTGGCATGGCATGCCCAGGGTGATGCCAGGGAATGCAGCTCGGGACCTTGAGCTTGCCAGGCAGATGCTGAGACCGTTGGGTTATTTCCCAGCCCTTTAATTTTGTTTTTAATATAGCTACTAATTTTTGTAAATTCTCTTTCTTGACCTACCAATTTCACATTGTCTACCTCCTTACATTGTTTTCTTTTTATTTTGTTCAATGCTCAGGATTTTCCTGCTATGGTGAATTTACTATTTATCTGCAGAAGTTATGTTGCACCTTTGCCTTTTGATACTGGGGAAGGGGAAAATGGTATTGAAAGATATCCCACCAGTTCTTTTTCTTCTTCAATTTTATTAGATTAAAAAATTTTGAGATAATGGTGTATTGAACTTAGCAGGCTACTTTTCCTCTGAAAGATGCATGCTGTAGCTTCTAAGTTGGTGCAGTGCCTACAAAAACCACTGATAATTAATTATGCCTATTAGTAGGATTATACATGTAGGTGTTCTTCCATCAGACTAGCAGGTTTTATAGAAAAATGAATAAAGATCTTGTCTTTCAATAAATTATTCAGAAAGTGAATCAATCATGTTATCTTATTAGTAAGAGAAACTCAATTGAACATGGCAGTCCATTAACAGGCATTTTATTAGCTGTCTTATCAGGGAAGCTGCACTTTAGTTGTCAAAGCAGGTGTGGAATGGCTCGAGTTCTGCCTGCCACCTCAGCCTCATGCTCCTGTTTCACACTGCTTGCTTAGTGAGCCCATGACTCCCTCAGCATCTGTTCTCCTTGTGTTAGACAGCTGCCTCCTGGAAGCTCCGCATGCCACTGAACATCTGCAAGTCCCTCTGTGAGTGCTCAAGGGTCTGATTGGATAGCCTAGGGCTGTACGGAAATCTGGAAGGATTCTGGGCCAGGCAAGGAAAATGTTATTGGCCAGCCTTACTGTCATGTGACCTCATGTGATGAGCACCGACAGTGTTCTGGAAAGCTCTCTGAACCATTTGCAGGTTCCTGGAGGCCACTCCTGGGCTCTCAGAACTTTTCATGCTAATATTATATTATTACCATTACAACTGCAATCTCTTAGAGTCTTTCTGTGTCTTTCTTCTGTCTCTGTTTTTTTTTTATCTGTCTCTGTCTCTCTGTGTCTTTCTGTGTGTCTCTGTCTTTGCCTATCTGTCTGTCTCTCTTTCTATCTCTTTCTCTCTGTCTCTGTCTCTCAGTCATTGTCTATCTCTTTCTGTCTCTGTCTCTGTCTTTCTGTCTCTCCATTTCTGTATCTCTCTCTGTCTCTGTTTGTTTTTCTGTTTGTCCCTCTCTCATAACACATCCATGTACACACAGTAAGGCAGACAGAGAGAGATAGAGAGACACAGAGGGAGGAAGAGGGAGTGTAAGCACGTAGCCATTTATTGACCTTATATGAAAAATAAAAGTCCATGTCTCTTGCTGTGAGGTGAAAGAATCTTTGATTTGCAACATATTCTCCAAAGCTCTTTCTGGCTTCAGACTGAGGCTGGGGCTTCACCCTGAACCACACGTTTGTTTGATTTCTACTTTTCTCCATCTTCTCTTACTTTTGTGTGGTTTATATGAGGAAACCTTCTTTAAAGGATGATTTGTTTTTAAATATTTGGCTCATTATTTACCTCCTTTTTTGTTCTTTTTGTTTTATTGGCTGCTTAGGATTTTCCTGCTATGATGGCAATTTCGCTATGATTCTGCTGAAGTTACTTCTAACTTCTACCTTTCAGTACTAGGGCTCGGGGAAGTGCCATTGAAAGACAGATTCGAGAAACGGTGAACAAGGAAAAAATATTTTCAGCCACAGGTATCTAAACCAACATACAATCAAAACTGGGAAAAGGCAGGTACACAAAGAAAACCAACTAATATTTCTAGAAGAAAAGCAAGCTGGTGGGTTAAAATAGTAGTATTGTAATGTTGATAAGTTCACAGTTAATGCAAATCTGCTCTTTTATCATTACTTTCTATTTTTTAGAAACAAACTTTGTTCTAAAAAGTAAATAGTAACAGCTCTTAATGGTTTAACTTCTGTCCTTGTACTATTATTATTACAACTCTGTCTTCTTCTTTTCCTAGTGGTTTGGGTTGGTTTGGTGAATTCAGACTCCAGTTTATTGGAAAAGACTCTTGAAGCCTTTCTGTTGAGTGGTGTGTGATGTAATGTGCCTCAGCTGTGCTTGAGGTTGGCTTCCCGTCTCTGATCCTTTTTCATCTTCACTGGAGGGAGCTCCTGAACTGAAGATGTAGTCTGGGGCTGGGGAGAGAGCTAGGCCGTCTAAGTGTCTCACTGGCAAGTGCAAGGACTGGAGTTTGATCACTGGTACCTCATGCTATGCCAGCCACCAAAACTGGGCATGGTGGCACACACCTGTAATCTCAGCACTTGTGAGGCTAAGACAGGAGGATATCTACAAGTCCAAGCTTCATAGGGAAGCAGCAAATTAATTAATTAATTGATTAATCAATAAATAAATGTTTTAATTTTTAAAAAATGATGTAGTTTACTTTTTATACAGACAAATGTATGATCCTGATTTATTTCTTTTGTCAATTTATTTTCCCTCACTATTTCATCATTGCTGGCATGGTAAAATATTATATTTCTAATGTAAATAACATTTTACATGTCTTTCTGATATTAAAGAAAAATATGGTGTTTTCCACAAAATATGTTTTTAAGAACATCATGTTAGTGCATGTCTTCCTTGATACTTTATTTCTCTTAAATTTTTTAATTATCTGTACAACCAAGCACTCTTACTCATGCATTACATTTTATGAAGCTGTAAACTGGTTTTCCCATAGAATTAAGAATTAACTCCTATGGTTCACAGTTAGACATATTAGTGATTTCAGTTTTAATTTTATATCTCCAATTTTTTCAGGTGTAGTTTTCACAACATTAAGGCTTTTTATTCATATGCCTGACTTATTTCAACTTTTTATGTATGTTCTAGAAAGGGTCTCAAAAACCCAATATAAGTGTTACCTCCTCCTTGAAGCTATCCTATGCAGGAGCATGAAATATCTTTCCATTTTCTGAAATTCTCTATAATCTCTTTTCTTAGGGTGTTGTAATTTTCTGTGAAAAGATCTTTGACTTCCTTGGTTAAGTGAATTCCAAGGTATTTCATTTTCCCCCGTGCTATTGTAAAAGGTATTGTTTCTATTGTTTCCCTCTCAGTGTGTTTGTTATCTGTGTAGAGGAATGCTATTAACTTTTGAGTATTGACTTTGTATCCTGCTATGCTATTTAATTTCTGTATCAATGCAAGTATTTTCTTGGTGGAATTATTTGGGTCTTGCAAGTAAAATATCATGTCATCTGCAAATAGTGATAATTTAACTTCTTCTTTACCTATTCTTATTCCCTTTATTTCTCCCTCTTTTCTAATGGCTGTTGCTAATGATTCCAAGACTATATTGAATAGGAGGGGTGATAGAGGACATCCTTGTCTTGTACCTGATTTAAGAGTAAAAGATTTCAGGTTTTTCCCATTTAGGATATTAGCTTTTGTGTTGTCATAGATGGCTTTTATCAAGTTAAGGTAGAGTGCATCTATTCCAATTTTCTGTAAGACCTTGAACAGGAAAAAGTGTTGGACTTTGTCAAAAGATTTCTCTGCATCAATTGAGATGATCATGTGGTTTTTAGATTTCAGTCTATTAATATAGTGTATTACATTTATAGATTTTTGAATATTGAACCATCCTTGCATCCCTGGGATGAATCCTACCTGGTTATGGTGTATAATTTTCTTGATGATTAGCTGTATTCTATTTGCTAGGATTTTATTTAGCATTTTTGCATCTATGTTAATGAGGGAGATTGGCCTGTAGTTCTCTTTTTTAGCTGTGTCTCTCCCTGGGTCTGGAATCAATATGATACTTACCTCCAGAAATGATTTTTGGAGGACTGCATCCTTTTCAATTTCATTGAAGAGTCTGTTGAGCGTAAAATTTATATCAGCTGTGAATCCATCAGGACCTGGACTTTTCTTTGTTGGCAGGCTTTTTATTGCATTTCATATTTCATTGGCTGTTATTGGCCTATTGAGAGCTGTTATATCTTCTTGGTTCAGTTTTGGTAATTTGTACCTTTCCAGGAATCTGTCCATTTCTTCTCTGTCTTCTAGTCTGTGAGCATAGTAGCTATTGATAATCTTCTGAATTTCCACTGGGTCTGTGGTGATTTCACACTTTTCATTCCTTATCGCTTGTATTTGAAATTTTTTTTTTTTGACTCTTTTTGATGAGGTTGGCGAGAGGCTTATCAACTTTATTTAGTCTTTTAAAGAACCAGCTTTTTGATTTGTGGATTCTTTGAACTGTTTTCTTCATCTCAATTGATATAATTTCTGCTCTAATCTTTATGATTTCTTCCCATCTTTCTGCTTTGGGTTTTGTTTGCTCTTCTTTTTTGGGATGTCGCAGGTGCAACATTAGGGTGTTTATTAGTTCCTGTTCTGTTTTCCTAATGTGTGAATTCATAGCTGTGATTTTCCCTCTAAGAACTGCTTTCTTCACATCCCATAAATTCCAGTAAGTTGAGCTTCAATTTTCATTGAATTGCAGATATTATAGAATTTCTTGTTTAATTTCCTCTGTGATCCACTGATTGTTGAGTAGGTTGTTGTTTAATTTGCCTGAATTTTGCGAGTTTTTCTGGTTTCTTTTATGATTTAGTTCCAGTTTCATTGCACTGTGGTCAGATAATATGGAATTTATTCTGTTTTCTTGCATATACTTAAGCATCACTTCTGGACTACTATGTGGTCTATTTTGAAAAATGACCCGTGTGCAGCTGAAAAAAAGTGTATTTAGCTGTGGGTGGGTGGAACACTCTGTATATGTCCACCAGGTCCATTTGTTCTAAGCTCTGGTTCAGTTCTTCTACTTCTTTGCTAATTTTTTGTCTAGTTGACCTATCTTTTTGAGATAAGGGTGTGTTAAGGTCTCCTGTTAAGATTGCAGTCTCTTACATATTAAGTTTTTCATGTCTATCAAGATCTGTCTTATATAGTTGGGTGCTCCTGTTTTTGATGAATAGATGTTTATGAGTGTCACCTCTTGCTCTTTACTTTTTCTCTTAACCAATATATAGTGGCCTTTTTTTGTGTCGTTTGACCCTTCTTGGTTTGAAGTTGAAACTGTCTGCTTTTTTCTGAGGTGCTGGGGCATGTAGTATTGTTTTCCATCCTTTGACTCTGAGCCTATGAATGTCCTTTTGAGTTAAGTGTGTTTCTTGTATACAGGTTATTGTTGGGTTTTGTTTTCTAATGCACTGTGCCAGTCTATTTCTCTTAATTGGGGACTTGAGTCCATTTACATTGGTGGTTATAATTGAAATGTATTGACTTATGATTGTCATGTTATTTACATGCTGTTGTTTACTCCTTTTTATCCTGTGTTTAATTGTCTTTCCTGTTTGGTGGGTTCCTTCCATTCTCATTTGTGGAGTCCTGGTCATTGTGGTCTCTCTCTAGAACATCTTTCAGTAGCCTCTGTAGGGATGGCTTTGTCATGATGAAATTCTTTAGTTCTTTATAGTGTAAGTATTTCACTTCTCCATCAAACTTGAAAGAGAGTTTTGCAGGGCTGGAATTTGTTTTCGTGTAGGACTTGAAGAACTTTGCTCCATGCTCTCCTTGCCTTCATAATTTGTATAAAGAAGTCAGCTGTAATTCTGATGGGTTTTCCTTTCAATGTGATCTGCTTCTTCTCTCTAGCAGCTTTCAGTATAGTATTCTTATGTTGAATTTCTGGGATCTTGACTATTATATGTCTTGCTGTGTTTTTACTTGGGTTGAAGTTATTTGGTGTTCTATATGCTTCGGTTACCTGAATGTTGGATTGTTTCCTCATATTTGGGAATTTTTCTGCAATTATTTTCACCCATATTCTTTTTATATCATTTGTATTGACTCCATTCTCATTATGCCAATTAATCTCACACTGTTCATCCTAACATCATCTTGCAGGTGATGGATTATTTTTTCTTGCATTCTCATTGTTTTTAAGACATCCTTTCTCACCTTTTTACTAGTTGCACCAGCGTCCTCAATATCTGAAACTCTGTCTTTGCTTTCACTCCTACAGTTTTGTAGACCCATGATTGATATTTTTAGTTCTTCTATATCTCTTTGACTCTGCTTTATGTGTTCTGTTTCTTTTCTGTATTGCTTATTCCAGGAATCCATCATATTTCTGATCTCCTCTATTTTTTTTTATACATGTCTTCTTTAAAGGTAGCTATTAATTCTTTTTCTGCATAGTTTCTTCCAAATTGGGTTTCTTCTGTATATTTATGGAAGTGTTTCTGTACTTCAGATGATACGATTTCAAAGAATTCTTTTTTGATTTTAGAAATTATTTCTGCTTTGAGTTCCTCATAACCTTTCTTCTGTTGTTTTTCTGCT
This sequence comes from Ctenomys sociabilis, assembly GCA_004027165.1. NCBI lineage: Eukaryota > Metazoa > Chordata > Mammalia > Rodentia > Ctenomyidae > Ctenomys > Ctenomys sociabilis. The sequence continues at coordinate 102,044 of PVKA01002323.1, read as the reverse complement.
TCTGACATTGTTAACTCGCATGTTTTAGCTGGAATAGTGTTCTCTGCACTTGTTCTGGGTGAGCATTGGGTTTCTCACATGTTTATGGATTCAATTCGTTACTTCAGATGCTATGTATTCAAATATTTCTTTTTTAATTTCAGGTGTGAATTGTGGTCTGAGTTCCTCTCTACCTTTCTGCTGTTGTTCCTTTGCTTCTGTCTCTGTTAATTCATTCATTCCGCTGAGCTAGTGTACTCTTCACTTATTGGTGAATTTGAGGTCTGAGCTTGTATTTTTCTCCTTTGTCATTTTGAGTAGAACTGACCTATGACCTTTGGTGTAGAGCTTTGGTGCAGCTATTACCTTAGCTTGTCATGTGATTCGGGTGTCAATCTTTTAAGTTGGAGATTATCCAGTTATGCTTGGCCTGGAGATAGCTGTTGTGTTCAGTTCTTTTTTGATCCATCTCCCTGTGGTTTCCCTCTGTTGGTTCCTTGGTTAGGGGAGCACTGGCAGGGGATGGGGGGTGGGTGCAGAAGCTCTCCCTCACAGTCCCCAGGCGGGGTGGGGGTGGATCTAGTGCTGGGAGCGTCACCAAAATTCTCATTCCTGTGGCGGGCTTGGTTGCGGCTCTGGGGAGTTGCCAGGGGGTCTGTCTGCTGTGTCTCAGGCAGGTCTCTGGCTAGGATGTCTTGGAGCCTGAGGCTCTGGATGGTTCAGAAAGCACAGGGGGAAGCCTAAGGCTATCTCTCAGTCTCATCATGCACTCACCAAACTTGGATGCCCAGAGAGTTGGGAAAATTCCCACTCTATTGGAGGGCTTGGGAGTGGGTCTCTGGGTACCATGGCACACATGGGAAGAAGCCAAAGGCTCTCCCTCAGACTCACCGAACTGGGATCCGAGAGAGGGTCTGTAAGCTTGGGGAGGGGACCCGGGAAGTTGTTGGCAGTGGGCCCTGGTGTCTGAGGCTGGTTGCTCTCTCTACAGGCTTGGGGGTGGGACCTTGAGTGTCATGGCAAGAACAGGAAGAAGGCAAAGGCTCTCCCTCAGATTCACCAAACCAGGATCTTGAAGCTATCCTGACCCTACTTCCTGTCACTTTGCTTTTCCTCAAGGGTTTCATTAATGACAACATGCAGTTATGGGTGGTTCTCTTACCTGCTTTCATTGTCTTTCAAGAACTTCTCAAGAGCTGAATAGCATTTGTCTTGTCTGCCTACATGTAATGTATGGCACAGCCTCTGGTGTATAGATAGTCAATGTCAATTGAAATGACACTTTATGAGCAACACACGAAAACACTGAATCATATGTTACCTTTAATGTTGCAATGCCTGCTTCAAAAACAGTTGTGCTAGGGAATATATCTCAATGGTAGAGTATTTGCCTAGCATGCGTAAGGCCCTGGAGTCCATAGCTAGCTTCTCAAAAAGTAATATTCTTATGAGATATGGAACCTCATATTTGTGGAGTGCTTTCAAATTATTAAGAAGAGCTTCAAATCCTCCAGTTTAATTGGCTCAAGATGACATAGAGGAGTTTTAAAGGTGGATAAATCCATGACTCCCACCTCAGTGCTGAAGTTGCTTCTTTTACCCTGGCAGCCTATTATCAGCTCACATGCTTGTCTTTTCTTAACACATTTCTTGCACCTGCAAAGCTCAAAACTTTACATTATTTAATGACTTATTTTTAGTTGGAAAGTAGCATGTTTCCTAATATTTTTATGTCAAATTCATTACTTGGTTCCTTTCTGCTCACATTTCTGTAACCAAATCTATATAGATTTCCTCTTTTATTATTTTCCTTAATTCTGTTATTTTCTCTTATTCTTATTTCTATGCAGAGTCATATAGATCATTTCTGCAAATAGAAGCTTTTATACATTTCTATTTTAATTTTATTTGTGCCACTAAGGACTTGTGCATGCTAGATAAGTGTTTTATCACTTAGATATGCATTTAGTACTTGTATGTGTTTCATTTTGAGATTAGGAGTCACTAGTTGGCCTAAACTGGTCTATAATTTGCACTCCTCCTGTGTTGCCACCCTGTGTAGGTACCAGGTATATATCTTTTTCGAAGATTTTCACAACTTATACTTGAAAAACCAATAACGTTTCATATTTATATGAGGTGTAGTGTGACCTTTCAATCACATATGCAATTTTTATGATTATATTAAGGTAATTGGCATATCAACACTTCAAACATTTACAATTTATTGATTTGAGTCATGCTATTTTAAACTATACAGTTAATTTCTGTCAGCTATTGTTGTCCTAGTGTGTTGTGGACATTAGGAATTATTTCTCCTATTCATTTACATCACCACAGCCATTAACTATCTTTTCTTTACGCCTTTCATCCACACTTCCCAGACAGCAGTAACAACTCTTCTATTTGTATGAGATAAACTATTTAGTTCCATGTATAAGGGAAGCCAAATATTTATCTTTGTATGTTTCAGTTGTTTCATGTAACTTTGATGTTCTTCACTTAAATCCATGTAGTTAAAAACAAGAGAAATTCATTATCTTTTTGGCTTTTATGCACTACATTCTCTTTATCCCTTGGACATATAAGTAAGACTGGTTCAAGACACAATTATTCTATTACTACCTTTGGAAAACACAATACATTATTTTTCATAAGTGCATATCCCCAATTTATGTTCCCACTAATACTATACTCCATTTCTTTGTGTCCTTGCCAGCATTTGATATTTTTTATATTTTGATAATGTCATTCTAGTGGAAAGAAATAATATCTTGTGATGGTTTTGATTTTTCTTTCCCTAGTGATTAATAATGTTGATCATGACATTTAGCGTCCTTGCTGGCCACTTGTACATTTCTAAAATATGTCTAAGCTTCTACATAGAAAAGGAAACATTGAGTAAAGAGAACTATACAAGATAGGAGAGAATATTTGCAACAATTTATCCACAAAGGATTAGTAAGCAGAATATATGAAGAACCCAAACATCTCAATACCAATATAATAAAAATTTAAATAAAAATAGCCAAATGAAGTTGTTTTGAAGTCCATGCTGTTCTGCATGGAGCTAAACTAGTTTTGATGTCTTTCTGAGTTTAAAATACTGGGAAAATAAATATTTTATAGTATCATTGTCATATATTCTTGTAGAACATTGGAAGATAGTTGTATTTTATTTATTCAGTTGCTTATTATAACATATTGAATAGCTTCCAGCACAAAAGTAAGATTTTTTTTCTCCCTGATTTACTTTATTATTTGAGCAAGAGAACAGATTGCCTCTTAGTATTTAGCCCCAAAGAGGTCACATCTGAAAGAGTGAAGAAGAGCATAAGATCTTGCATCTGCCGGTGCTTGAAACAAATGGGAGCTCTTTTCCAAATATCTTCATTTCAGCTAGTGAAGACTTACTGTAGCCATATACGACAAGGTGCAAAGCAATGGGCTCTTCCTGAACTTTCTGCTCTTAGACTCCATGATTGTTCTATTTCTTCCTGGGAAATGTTGTTGTTTTTGTTTGTTCTGTTTTGTTTTGCTTTATGTTGAGACATGGTATTTGCCTCCATAATGATTGCTATTAAGTTTGTATATTGTTGGCATATCAGGCACTTGCTGACTAAAAAAGTTTTATGTAACAAGTTCATGTTCCTGTGGTGCTGATGGAAGACAGATCTCCAAACTGAGTTAGCACTATACTACACACTCAGAATCTCAAAATCTTCTTCCAGGTCTAAGTCCTCCAGTTGTTCAGTGGAGTCAATGAATTCTGCCCCAGTGCTTATCACCGCTGGCTTGGTTGGAGGTACAAAGGGAGGCCAGTGTGATAGATGTTTCTTGACTAATTCAAACATCCTTAAATTGTCCTTCAGAATTTCCTTCTGAACAAGGCTACACCAGTTATCTAGGTCTTTCTCTTCTTTGCAGAAAAATCCCAATGCTACAGAAGGATCCAAGTTCAGTATATTCATCTGCTGCGGGGACAGCAGGCAATGGAAAGTCTAGTCATCAACCATTCCATTCTCTTCAGTGTCAACAAAGGTCTGGGTGAACACTGAAGAGAATGCCAAGAAGATAAGCTCATCACCTAAGAATCTTATGAAATAATATGCGTTATTTGGTTTTCCTCCTAATGCCCCTAAGGACTGTGGCATCTTAAAACACTCTTTGAATGCATCAACATACACAGGATTGATCCGGTTTATGCCTAGGTGAAGGGACACAATGAGCAACAGGGGTTTCCAGGCTGGGCAGAAGGCAGAGGTGCCTTTACTCTGGTTGGGAGTGATGAAAGAATCATGGGGCTGTCGCCAGCTGTGTGAGCACTAAAAGGAAGGATTCGGCACATTTTTTTTTGATATCTTCAATGACCACTGTGTTATCCATTGAAACATAAACAGCCAAGGAATTCCATTCATCAAATAAAGCAAGTTTTTTTTTTTTTTTAACACCTGTGCAACTGTATTTGGTCCAAACCATTCACCAATTGATTTTCCTTCTCCTACACCCATTTGAGCCATTTGATGGATAGAATAGCAAGTCTTTTCTATCTAAGAAGCACTGTGGGATCTGTTGGTATTCTTTGGGGTGTTCTTTTTGTTTCTCCCAGTTCCAGTCCCTTCCCAAATGTCTACAGATCAGAGCTTGAGCTAGCATCATCTGTCCACAGTATAGCATACATCCCCAGCCAGCATCTGATGAAGGGCCTGTTCCCCCAATTGGTGAAAATTTCCTTCTGTATGTAAACCATAGACGAGCACTTATATCAGACAACAACTTAGATTTTTCTGTTTTAAGGAGATACTGCTTCCCCAGAATCCATACCAGCTCGTCTGTGTCTGGAAATTCTTCTAGGTAGTCAGCAAAAATAGTAATCTGGTTTTAATACTTGGATAAAACTGACTTCATTCTCCAGCTGTCATCGTGGATCAACTTCACCGGCAACTTGACTACGGAGCAAAAGTAAGTTTTCACTGATGTATGAATATACACACTTATTCTCAGGTCAGATTCATCAGACAGAATTAATGATGTATAATGGAGCTGAATCAAACAAATCAGATAAATTAGGAACTGGTTTGAAAAAATTAAATTCCAAAATAATATCTGTAACAGTTTACATATTTAAAGATATATGTAGTGTAACATGAATATGGAGAGGTAGATCTCGTTTCCAGATAACTAAAATACTGATCCATTTTACCAGTTTCAATTCCCATGCTGCTAATTTCTATCTCACAAAATTGACTTGTCATAGTTCCTTTATTTACACCAAATACAAAGAAGAAATTGCTCCACTGTTCAGATGCATAGTTTTGATCTGAGTAGTTATTAGTATTCTATTGCTGGACCTGCCTTTGGGGTGTGCTAAAACAGAGATTGAGACTGGGTGTGGTGGTGCATGCCCATAATCCCAGCATTTGGGAGGCTATAAACAGGAGAATCACTATGAGTCCAATCTAGTAGTGAGACCCTGAACACCTGTTGACCCTTCCCTAAAATGCAAAAAAAAAATTCCCATATACCTGGCTAATTGTCATTGCGATTTTCTCACAAAGGGAGATGAGAGGCAAGCCTCTCTCTCTATTGCACTGAACACAGAGTACCCACCCCAAGGAAAGTGTAGCACTCATACCCTTAATCTTAACATTGGACTTTGACTCAGTCACAAACTCTTGAGCCAGATGCCTTGTGAGGGTTTGGGGGTACATATAGACACAAACTGTAATATAAATGTTTAAGTTCAAGAATACCCAGTGCTGGAATGATGAGAAGTGATTGCTTTGGAGAGCCAGAATATTTTATGAAATAGAAATCTTATTCCCTTGTTCACAGGAATATACAATATAAACACTGAGAGAAACCCAAAGTAGATCTTGGCTACATGTGAACATTTAAAGAAATGGTAAAGAGAATATTTCAATAAAGATAAAAAATGGGGCTTACTTAATGAATTCTAAGTATTCATAAGAAAGAAAAAATGGATGACTGTCTTCTCTCATACCATAAAAATGAATTGCCAAACTAGGAGGATAGCAAGTTCAATGTTACTCTGAAAACTTAGCAAGACCCTTCAGAAAGAAAGAAAGAAAGAAAGAAAGAAAGAAAGAAAGAAAGAAAGAAAGAAAGAATGAATTAAAATGGCTTGGAGCTGTAATGGGCCCTTGGGCATAGGTATGAGGAAAATCACATCTAATTGGTGTAGATTCTTAAATGTAAAAAATAAATAAATGAATAAAACTGTTTAAAAATTCTCAAAGACTAAGTACTTGAGAAGCAAGTGATGGCTTCTAATACAATTTGGAACAGAAAATATGGTACTATATTAGTATGTAAGATTTAAAATTTTTCATTATCACAAAGAAAGAAAATACATAAAGAATGAATTTGGAAAACAAAAGCTTTACAAAGGAAATGAGTGTACCTAACTGACCTATATACTATACAAAAATTCCAACATTACTAAGAAAGATATAAACAATAGATAAATAGCAATATATATAAGGAAAATATTTAAAGATGAAAATATATGTGGTCAAAAATAATGAAAAGATGAACAAACACATTAGTAGTCAAGAAGAGATAGATTAAGGTGATAGATTTTATTTTTCAGCTTTCCGTAACCAGTTTTTTCTTTGGTAGTACCTGGGATTGAACTCATGATCTTGCATTTGCTAGGCAAGCACTTATTCAACTAAGCTATCTCCCTGGCCCTTGTAAACAGTTCTATACACAAAATTTCAGTCTATAAGAACTACCTACAAAATTCTTTGCATCTGTATTCTTCCTCATGGGGAAAAGCTATATTGGTAATAAAACAGATAAGTTTTATCTGTTATATTGGTAATGAAACAGATGAGTTTTAGTGTCTTTATGCTGAGACACTAAAAACAGTGAATGAGAACTGTATCTATACTTTGAAAGATTTCTATTGCATTCCATGATTGTCTCATTTCAAATATATATCCCTAAGTCTCTACATATAGGAGTGCATGAATGTACATGAATATGTATATAACTAAGTTTGAAGAAAAAATGTGAAACAACACAATTTAGACAGTTAGCATGGAGAAGTCAGGGAGAAATGTACCTGGAAGAAATGTGATTGAGACAGGATAAAGAACTGAAAAGTAAAAATCAAAAATTAATTAAGAGAACCACATGCTGTAATTATATTTATTTGTACATGTACAGTTAGGATTCTGTGAATATGCACATAAAATAAATTATAAAATAAAGTTTTAGTCAAACACTTGTCTAGTCCTAAGAGAACAGGTCTTTTCTAGAGATTAACTTTTGTTTCAAAATTCCTAGGAAAAAAGGTCCCTATGTTGTGGAATCTTCAAGTAAATGTAGAAATGCCCTTTAGGCTAATTATAACTTATTCATGCATTTAAATTAAGTGAATCGCGTGGCACCTTTTCTTGGCCAATGCACAGAATAAGTGTGTGAGCTGCTCATACACAGGGCTTGGACAGAGACTGATGCTATTCACAGTGGTGGCAAGCCCAGAAAAGGGTGTGGTTTCAGAAATAAAGTTACATATTAAGTTCGAACAGGTTACATCTGAGAGGCTGTTTCATCACTTACAACTGGACTACAGAGTGAAGACAGTGAAAAGAGTAGTTAAAAACATGAATCTTGAAAATTCTCCAAAGGCTTTGTGCTGAAGGCTTGTGGCCAGGCTGTGGCAATATGGGGAATGGTGAAAATTTTAGAAGGTGGAGTCCAGTAGGAGAAACTTACCTACCAGGGGCAGTTTGCTCTCTGGCTTTGATGAGATAGTTTTCCTCACAGAGCTCCCTGCCATGGTCTGTCTCACTGCAGGCACAGATACAGTGAAATCACTCTAGCCTAGACTGACATAGTGATCCAAAATAAGCCTTCCTTCTATTTAATGTGTCTTTCTTGGCTATTCTCTCTCTCTCTCTCTCTCTCTCTCTCTCTCTCTCTCTCTCTCTCTCTCTCGCTCTCTCTCGCTCTCTCTCTCTCGCTCTCTCTCTCTCTCTTTCTCTTGGAAGAACCAGGGATTGAACTCAGGTCCTTGCACTTGCAGGAAAGCGCTTATTCCACTGAGCCATCTCCCTGGCCCCTTGGATATTTTCTGACAATGACAGAAACTTGGCTAAAACAATCAGAAGTGGAGAGAAGGGCTTTCTGTGTTAGGGAGATGTGGAAGCAATCGCTGAGTATATCTCATGGATGAAGAGCAGAGCCTTGGAGTACCACAACTTTAGAGAGAAGAAAGAAACAATGAGGCACGAAATGATGACAAAGTTCAATAAGAAGCAGAAGAGGGTTGGGGAAAATGGCAACAGAATCAAATGGTATTTCTTTTCTGCCACACAGTGCCTAGAGGAAAGAGTCTTCAGGCAGAGAGAATCCGGCTATATTTGACAATTCAGGGAGAGAATCCAGTGAGAAAATGCATGAGGAGTGGTACTGACAAATCTCGTTTGGTCTAAGGAAAGTTTGTGAATTCTATAAAATATCATTATTGCTGTAGTAAGAGAATCGCAGTGGTAACATTTATCTAGGCTGTCAAAATATTTGTTAATCAGCTGCTCAGAACTCAGACAAAATGGTTCCGAGGCAAACAAGACCATTTTTTAGGCTCTTCTTGGACACCACTCAACTCCAGCCTCTACCACAGTTCCCTGTCCCATGCAAACTCTGCCCAGCTGTAGGCCAAAGTCCCCCAGCAGGCTCTCTGGCTTACGTGTGCATGCCTCTGGCTGCCTGGCCTCTGGCTTCTCTCCCATGAACAACCCCTCGGCACTCAGAATGGAATCCTGAAGTGGGCGTGTATGAGCGTGAGTGTGACCACACACGTGTGAGTATGTTAAAGAAGGTGGTCCTTGTACGAAAGAGTAAATGCCAGCGGATAAACATCACCCTAACTTTTCTGCTAACACTTGTCCTGAGATATGGCTCATGTCTTCTTGTGTGATCCTTCCAGTGAAAGCACTGTTTCTTTCAGGATAGCTGTGTCCAAATCCATAATGCATTCTTGTATTCCACTCCTTTCTTCTGCTTCAGTTCTCCTATTTATGTTTCCGGACACTTTGTCAGACCTTCACACTAAATTATTTCACTTCAGCCTTTGTCTTTAGCTCTGCCTGCTGGGGAACCCAAGGTAACATAGCTCTTGTTTAAAATAGGTGAGATCTGAGTTCCAACAAAGGAGATAGAGAACAGAGTAAAAGTGCATCCCTCCTACACACTAGCACTTATGCTTGTGAACCCTCAATTTCATTTTTTTTATAAAAGAAACTTGGTCTTCAGTTATTTCTAAATGCCTGTAATGACTGGAATCCTTAGATGAATAGTAATAGAAGAACCAAGTATTTTTTAATGAACTTTCCATTACTTGCAGAATATACAATAGCAGTTTAAAAAATCAGCTATTTTGCATAAAATGCTTTTATAACTAAAAATCTGTTAGGAGATGCAGTCCTAATTTCCAGTTATATGCCTTGAAAATTTGCCAAGAATTTAAAGGTCTTCCATCATTACATAAGGCTTCTATACTTCTACAGTCCTTTAACTCCTTAGTTGATTTTGTGTCCTAATCCAAAATTACTTCTTTGAACTTTCTTCTTATATGTCCTAATTTAGTAAGATTTTTGGAGATTGTCCTTCTGATTATGCTTTTATTGCTTAATTATGTGATCTACTGCAATGATTTTCTATTCTACAGGCAGATTCAGAATAGAAACAGTTGTCACTGATCTGAGAGTGTTACAGTTTTATGTCCCTTTTTATCTCAAGGTTCTATGAGGAATTACATAATATCAATGGACATTAGAAAAAAGTGTAGGGCTTGAACACTGTCTTTTCCATTGGCTTCTATTAAGAAAGCTCATCCAATTGCCACCTCATCTGTGCAGAGATTATGAGCTAGAGATAGCAGTTTCCATAAGGACAGCATCCTAAACTTTCTGTTTCCTTTATATTTTTGGCATTTTATGCTAGGATAATTCCACTCTTTACAAAGTAGAAGATTGTCTTAAATGAAAACAAATTTGCACTGACGTACAATTTGAATGGCAAGCTCTGTTTGTTTCTCATTTTCCACTGGTGAGACTGAACAGTAATGTGGCAGAAGTAACCTATGTCTATGTAGCTCCAGGCTCAATTGCTCATTCTTTGACCTTGAAAATGGAAATCTGAAGTTTTAATATAAAGCATGCAAGCATGTAGACACTAGCATATGACTGTCTAAAGCTAAGTCACTTATTTTAATTTATCATTTATTTTTTGAGTCTGACCAGCATTATTTCCTCTGAACTTCTGTGTGTTTTCTGCCATGGCACAGATAATAACTACAAGCACCTCGTCAGATGGCCAGGCCACAGAAGGCACTTCACAGTAACTGTTACCATCATTCATTATAGTGTCCAGCACACATGCCAGTCAATTACAACGAATGCTTGCAATAGCTGCAGATTTCTTTATGATGAATGATCGTGAGTTGTCTTTTAAAGATTTTTTAGAAAGTAAAGAATGAAGAGGAGCCAAGGAAACTCCGGATTGAATTAAAAATCAATACCTTGAGGAAAATAGCTGTGTGTAGTTGTTAAGAATATGGTTTCTGAAGTCCAAAAGCTGGGGTTCAGATAGCAGCTCTACCACTTATTAGCAATATTTAGCACATAAATGAGCCACTTATCCAATGTACTAAGTTTCTTTTCTCTTTCAGAAAGGGGAGATAATTGTAGCCTAGACCTCCTAGGGCTGTTAGGAAAGCTTAGCTGCTTTTCTTAAACCAGTGTTCTTCAGGGCTGACTGCTCAAGGCATCAGTACCATAAGCAGCCCACTTGGGTTAACTAACATGATAATACTATTATCATGCTCTTTTAATATTTCATATAATACTATTATTCTTAATAACTTCGAATGAATATATTGGCAGAGGAGAGACCCTTCCTCCTTCAGTTGCATCATCCCAGAATACTAATATTGCTCCTGGAGCGCACATTCTAGTCTACACGATGCAGGGGAATTCTGGGAGCTTCTCAGCAAACATAAAACACATGTGTTATGTTTACGACTGACCATGTGACAGGCTGATAGCCCCAAGACACCACGATGTCTGCTTAAACCAGAGCTTTATTCAAGAGCAGAAAGAAGTCAGTGTCAACAAACACAAATGACCAGTAAGCCCCACCATCTTCATTCGTACTCATTGTACGCTCTTATTAACCAGCCTCTTACAGTGAAAAACGATGTCACAAAAGGAAAAATCGTTCTTTTTTTCTTTCCTTCCCTTTCTTTCTCACCAATAAACTGCACATAGACAATGCCAATAGAATGTGCTTAGACTGAGACATTAAATAGCAAATGAAAGACACCATCATGAGTCCAAAGCAGACTACGGAAGAAAGGAAAAACTCTGTGTGCTGTACTACACATTATGACACTTTGCTTTACATTTTGAACAAAAGACTAAATTTTTTTTTGCATGGTGCTCTAAAAATTATATAACTAGGCCTTTTGCTTGGCATATCTATATATCTCTGTGTGTACATATGTCTATTATTATTTATATCACATCTATCTATATCTAATCTATATCTGTCTAGATATCTAGATCTAGATCTATATCAAAGTACTCACTGATGGTTCCAGTGATTTTACTTTGAAATATTGATTCCTAAAAGGGACATCCAGAGTTTGTATTCTGGAAGAAAAACATTTAAACAGGGAATCATGGATTGCTTAGTACTGAAAATCGCTCTATAACTAATATTCTTGGTCAGGCTCATATCCATTAGTAGACTGCGAGTTTTTCTCATATTCCGATACAATCCCAAATACCCAGATGGGAAATGTACATAGCATACAGTTGGTGTCATTATAAATAACTTTAGAATTTTCTAAATACTTTTGAATACATCATTTCCACAAAACCCAAAATTCTTTTGAACTAAGTAGTAGATACCCCCAAAAATAATGTGATTGGCTAGTTTCCAAGTTCTTCTGAGGAGGAGCTCTGCCTGCTAAGTTTATCACAGTCTTAGGGCTGACCCCTTGCTCTCATAGAATCAGAAAACAGCAAGTTTCTAGGCTGTGCTGGATTGCACATGTTGGGTTACATCAACTAAATCCACAGGAAAGGATGGAATTCAGAATGCCAGTGCTGCAATTTATGTAGTGAAAAGTAACTTCCCAGCACACCAGAACACTCTTTCCTCTTACAAAAGTGCCCCAGGAAGCTGGATTATCTGAAGGTTGCTTCTGGGCACAGAATTAGTGTAGCCTAAGCAGGTTGATACCCCCTGTGTTTGATAACATCAGGCTCTGATGGTCTGAGAGACTTGTCATGACAATAAGGAGAATGGAGCATGTCTGCATGATTTTATCTTGTTAGGACTCTTTGTTCCCCAGCCCGTGGTGGAGGCTTGCTGCTAAGTCATGTCTTCCCTTTGCTTTTTGCTTTTTCTCCTTGCTGATTGATGCATTTCCCCAGCCCTTGGGATATGTGATTTTTATCAATATAGTAACAGGCAGACTCTTTTCCTTCTTGGTATTTGTCATGGGAAACATTTTTCCTTCCCTCAGGTACTTTCACGTAGAAGGGATTTCATGTAACATGTGCCAGTTTTAAGGCTTAACTCAGCCTTCTGGACCCTATTGTTCTCCACAGTACCTTCAAACAGTGCTGTTTTTGTTTTATACAACAGAACACAGGCTTGGAGAATGTTAATAACCTGCTCTGAGAAAAGAGCTCTCGTGTTTATCTACTGCCTGCAGTATTTGTTTTTTGGACTGAGGTATAAGTTCTTACCCTGTTCTGTATTACAGCACACCACACTACTTCTGCATCTTTTAAATTTAAGCCAGAGTTATACTAATTCCCTATCAAACACCTTGACTTGGCCTACAGAATGTGGGCTTTTTTGATTAACTCTATCTTTCACTGTTTTCTCCCTTCACACCTTCTTTTCCACACATAGCCACATATTGTGGCCTCAGGGATTTTGTACCTACCTTTCCTTTGCCTCAAAGGTTCTTCACTCAGGTGCACCCTTATTTCACCTTTTTACTGCATTAAGATCTTAAATTCAACTTGTATTTGAATTTATATAGTTATTGCATTAAGCTTTTCGTTATAGCACTTGACACTGCCATTACCTGCTAGTTAAATTTCATATACTGCATTTTTGTTTATTGTCTGTCTCTCTTGTTTGGCTATAAGCTTCAAGGGCTCCTTATTTTTTTAATGTATGTGGTACAGGGTCTTACTATGCAGGTCAGATTTATAGTGATCCTTCTGTTTTCAGTCTCCCAAGGGCTGGGATTTCAGGCATGCACTACCACACCCAGACTATACTCTCTTAGTTTTAATGATTATTATATTCTTAGTGTTTTAAAAGGTTCAACTATCGTGGACTTTAGCAGAATAAAAGAAAATGCATGTTGGGCCCTTAATCATGTCAGCTCCTTGCTAAGTGGGTAATGAATCGCTTCATTTCTGAAAGTCCAAATATAACTGAACAATCACTGAACAGTTTTGTCTTAAGTGGTCTTCCTGTGCAAAAAGCAGGTGTTCCTGTAAGAAATGCTGAATAATGTCATAGGTCAGTGGATAATGAACTACTATAGGAGTTGAGAGGAGGGGAGAGCCTCTCTTCCAATTAGATCACAAATCTGGAGAGAAAGCCTTGTTTTTTGAGTTCTTGAGGGCTGGGACTATAGCTCCACACTGGCCACCAAAACAGTGCATGGTGGTGCATTCCTGTAATCCCAGCACTGGGGAGGCTGAGACAGGAGGATCACTAAGAGTCCAAGCTGTATAGGGACACCCTATGTCAAATAAATAAATGGATTTAAAAAAAAAAATAAAATGGGTTCTTGATTTTAAGCTTGATGGGTTTCTATGGAAGGAAGAGGAAAGGCACTCAACGCGTATTTTCCATGTTTTCTATAGCACACTATAGGAATCCACTGCATTGTAGTAACCTCCTAGAAACAGCTTGGAAAATAATATCAATGCAGGGAACCATTTCTGTCTACACACATGCACGCATGCACGATATGCCTAAATACACTTATATTTGTAAGTGGAAAGATGCAAAGAAAGATAAGATGCTACACAATTTAAAAGTTAATCTTTTTGTCAATGTGGCCCACAAAGTCTAATCAAAGGTGAGGCAGATGCTAAGTTTGAGGTTATGCCTCAAACTTATTGATGTGTTAGTAATAAAGCTACCAATGAGAATCTAATCATTTGGTAAAACTAGAAACAGACTCTTCCATCCAGCAGAAAAGTATAAAAATTAAGCATACAACACGGTGCTATAATAATAAGTTGAGCTGTAAATGGCTATGGTCGACAACTTCTTCAGATAACTCACTATTGTTGTGGAATGCTGGACTGTGTTGGATTGTGTCCTCGAGTTCAGGCACCTAAATTGGTTGAATGACAATGGAGTGCCCATCTTTGACAGGTGTAGACAAAGGAAGGGGTATAGAAAGGAAGAATCATGATGTGTGTGTATGGAAAGTACAGTTGGGATAGATAACGCCGTGCTTCTACATAATTCTATCAGAGGCAAGATTTGCACTAATGATGGTTGGACAGAATATTATGTCGGCTTCTAGTACTATGGACAACCACTAGGAAAAGAACAAGGTAGAAAGTATTAATTATTGAATCTTTGATGTAATTCAGGTATTAAAAATAAGATACGCAAACAGCTACACTCTCTTAATTTACTGATAAGAGACATGTGCTATAATAATGTCTGTAAGTATAATACCATGTATGCACCTTGTATGATACCAAAACATTATGAAAACAGTTTGTAATGTATTAATTTATCGAATCCGTCCTGTTAAGGTGTCTTAAAACTGTTTCATTGATATTTGTACTTCAAGAAAATAAAAGAAAAATAAAAAAAAAAAAAAGAAACACACTCTTTCTGAAGTGGAAAGCTGCAGTGATGAGAATGCACAGCATTTACTTTCACAGGAGTATGCAAGCTGGGATGTTGACAGTGTTCTTACCCTGTGTTTTAAGTTAGAATTGAAAAGAATCCAGTAATCATAAAGAAGGCTTAGTAATAGCTTTCCTAGTATTTGATCAGAGTATTTGGCTTTGTGCTGCTTTTAGAATTTAAGCTTTGAATTGTTATATATATGATGATAATTCAAAAGCCTATATTTTTATGACAGAAAATCTTCCCTTGGTGATATGTCATAGAAATGTGTTCTTATACAGCACATTCCTATAAGAATGTGTTATTTATTTTATTTTCATTAATCATAGGTACAACCTTGTATTTTTTGTTGGTTTGTTTCTATTTAAGGGGATTTCTAGGGCTTATAAGTATTCCATGTGAAAACTCTCCCTAGGACACACTTATTGATGAGCTCTTTGCTTTACAACTTCTCTCTTTGAGTTCATTATCTTTAGCAAAATAGCCCACAAGTGCATCCAGATTGGTCAGAAAAAGCTAAGCTGTCCATCAGCCCTGTCAAGCCCTGACTCCCACTCAAGGTGATGTTTCCACTATCCAGATAGAAGTGTGGGTGATGACACACAGGGAGAGGTAAGCAGCCCTCTGCTACTTCCCCTCTCAGAACCTGGGGG
Organism: Ctenomys sociabilis; assembly: GCA_004027165.1. Classification (NCBI taxonomy): domain Eukaryota; kingdom Metazoa; phylum Chordata; class Mammalia; order Rodentia; family Ctenomyidae; genus Ctenomys; species Ctenomys sociabilis. The sequence continues at coordinate 86,466 of PVKA01002323.1, read as the reverse complement.
AAAACTTAACTCTTCCATGTTCCAAAGGATAGCGTGGCAGTATCTACCTGCTGTGGACTGAATGTCTGTGTGCCCCCAAGTTCCTACATTGTAAGTCCAATCTCCTGTGTTATAGGATCTGGGCATCATCTTTGAGACATGGTTAGGTCATAGGGAAGCATGCTCCCACTGAGATTAATTTCTATAAGAGACACATTTTTGTTTCCTTTTTCCCCTATTAACTATATGAATATACCAATAGAAGAGAGCCTCTTGGTCACTACCCTGATTTTGAATTTGACAGCCGCACAAAGTGGAAGAAATAAATTTGTGCAGCTTCAGCCACCCAGTCCAAGGTATTTTTAATACTCTGGCCGAGATTGACAGGACATCACCATGCTACATTATTAGAGATGGTAATACATTTGTGCAGGGCATTTAGCATAGCTTGTAGCCCTTACTATGTATTCTGTAAATGCCACTTTGGTACCTAATATTCACTAGTTCATTCACTGAGTAACTTTTTGCTGAGGGTCTCTCCTGTGCTAGAGTACAGGATGCAAGATGAACAAGACAGATCTGCGTTTTAGTCTCCAATGAAATGTGCACTCTAATGTGTAGGATATGGAACAAACACATATTTAATATTATTGTTGATTGATGAATATTGAACTCTGAGAAAACAGCTTTGTGACTACAGACATGAATGAAGTGAGAGAACTGAGTGTTGAAACAAGTGTCCCTGGCAGAAAGGAACAGCAGAGGCAGGGCCCTGAAGCCACCAAGGCAGCCAGCATGCTTAGTCAAGTGAATAAATCAGAGTAGAGCACTAGGTGTAGACTTACATCGGCCTAATCCTCAAGCACAGTGCATGCCAGCAGAAGGAATTTATGATGTGTTTTGACTGTGATGAGAAGACTGGAAATGTTTGAAGCAGGCAAGCAGCAATCTGATTTGCACTGTTAAAAGAGCTCCCTGCTCCCGTGTAGAGAAAGGACTATAAGGAGGGAAGCGTGGAAAGTGGAAACAGAACAGGTCAGTGCATGACTCCAGGTAAGTCTTGTTGTCAGAAGTGCCATCTGACCACACTTGGGGTTGGTTTGGCCACAAAATTAAACGTGGAATAGAAAGAAAGAATAAAGGATAAGTCCTAGATACAGTTTGGGCCAATTAGGTGAATTTTCTGGAAGGTATCAGGATAGGTAAATTTTAAAAGTGGATCAGAGCGAAGCATGGTGGTACAAATAAGCTTAGGATTGCAACAGTTCTAGGAGTTTGAAGGAGGAGGGTAGATTGTTTACTTCTCTCTTGTTGCTGGGACAAAATATCTGGCACCAAAAATGAAAGAAGGAAAGGTTTATTTAGCTCAGTTTGTGGAGGTTGCATTCCATCCTCAGCAGGCAGCAATGCACAGTGGCACACGGCAGAGGGCAGTCATTCATGACAGTGGAAAACAGCAAAAACAGCAAGACCAATAAGGAAGGAGCCAAAAAGAGCAAGTCTCTTTCCCTCCCTTATTTTATACAGGCTTGGTGTGGACATAGTACTCAGACTCATAGTCCCTACATTGGACCACATATCAGTCAGATATTTTAGGGCACCCCATGACTGTGTGAGACTTTGGTGGGGACATCTAGATATAAACCATAATAGAAGATCATAAGTTGAGGTCAATCTAGACTCCCTAGTGGGTTTGAGCTCTTCCTGGAACATGGAAAAGTGCTGTCTTAACAAAAAAAAAATGATGGTACAGGTTATAACAAGTTCAGGAATCAAGGGCTTGTTGAACATGATAGGACTATTAAATATCTGCAGGGAATTAAGTGGGATATTAGGCCATAGTTGGATTTGGGCATCTTAAGCTCAGTGAAGAGAAGGCTTTTCTTTTTAGGTTTTCATTGTGGCTCCTGAGATAGAAGTGTTTCTACAGAGGCTACTGGGTCAGATACAGAATTTCATATTTCTACAGAGACTTGAATGAGAAAGGCCCCTTCCTCTTCTCTTTTCTCTTTTGTTTTTGGTACTATTGGAGATTGAAACCAGAGCCTGTGCACTGAGTCACACCTTCAGAGCCACAACCTGTTTTTGGTTTTTGCTTTGAAACAGTGCCTCATAAAACTGCAGCACTAAGATGCAGTTTTGCCTAGTTGGCCTTGAGTGTGCCGTCTGTCTGCCTCAGTCTGCCAAAAGGTTGGATTTTTTTTATTTTCTTCTTTAGATTTTGTTTGTTCTAGGGATCAAATCCAGGCCTTCTTCATATGGGCTGGGCTAGTACTGTACCAGTGATGTGCAAGCCCTAGGTGCTTCAGTTCTTGTTTTTCTTTATTTATTAACATTATAATAACATCTTAGCATGCACTACTATGACAAGATACAAGGACTGATCAAAATTACAAAAGACATTACAATTTGGAAAACATGATTTATAATAGTAGTTTTCAACTAGGGGACAATTTTAGCTGCCAGCGACATCAGGCACTATGTCTGATGTGGAGGTATTTGTGATTGAAACAACTTATAGGACTAGGTAGGAGATTAGCTAGTGACATTTAGTGTATGGTGCCCAGGATGCTGGTAAATGTCCAGCAGTGTAAAGAGCAGCTTCACATGGCAAAGGATGATTAGGCTAAAGCTATCAGTAAGAGAGTTAAGAAAGCCTGGGACAGAAAATACTTACATCTGTGTGGCTAGGTTATTTACATTTTTAAATTTAAAGAATTTTTTTGAATTATTTGGTTGTCCCTCTTTTCAGAATCTATCCCAGTGTTCCACAGGAAGCTATGTTCTTCCTGAGGGCATCCTGTTGGCCCCCAGAGCTGCCTGTGGCTCACTCATATTCAAATTCCAGTCAGTAGGTGGAAGATATGCTGAAAATTATTTCCCAGAAGTTCCATATACTTGGCTACACTGCATTGACCAGACTGCCATCTCACTGCAAAGAATAGCTGAGAAAGAGTGTCTGGAGCTATCACCAAGCACTGAGCTAAAGCTTCGAAGGGAATAATGCATACTGGTGACATAAGAGGTCTGCATATAGAAAGTGTCTTATGCGTTGTGGTTCTCTTACACCAAGAGAAGATCCTCGCTAAATATTAAATAACAATGGGTTAAATGTGTGGGACAGTAAACTAATACATGGTTATCAATACTTTGGCTCTCACAATAAACTAAAAAGCTTTTATTTATATTTTAAGTATAAAATTGCATGACTAAAAATGTTTATTATTACACTGTTTAGTTTTCTTGTGTAGAGTTGGTTGATGCCCAGAACACATTTTAATTCCTTTTTTCATATCTTTTCCCTCCTCTCCCTCGCTCTTCCCTCCACCGTCTCTAGATTCCCCTTCCTTTTCAGGTACATATTTACAGCACATAATATTTAGTCTTTTGAAGTTTTACTGTTTCTAGGTAATTGCTAAAACGGCCAAGTCAGGGGCTGGGGAGGTAGGTCGGCAGTCTAGTACTTGCCTTTCAAGCATAAGGTCCTGAGTTTGATCCCCCTGCCACTGGCTTGCTGGCCTGAGAACCTAAATGCCTGTAATCCCAAGACTGGGGAAGCTGAGACAGGAGGATCAATAAGAATCCAAGCTGGATAGTGAGTCTGTGTCAAATACATAAATAAATAAATAAATATAAATAAATAAAATGGCAAATCAGTCTGCTGTTATGTGGCTGAAAGAAATTATGCCCAGAATTTATGACTTAAATTTCATTTTTAATTGACATCACTGTAAGAGTCACAGCAAAGAGAGAAGTGTCTCATATTTTTGGGAAAATGGTATGTTCATAACCTTTTGCCTCTGGCCTGGGATGTCAGGTGGTCTTAGCATTCCAGCACAGCTGTACCCAGGCACTGGTTGATCCAGCTGCTTTTTTTGTTGTTGTTGTTGTTTATCAGTTTACCTGACAGAGCACAAAATTCAGTAAGTTCCTTCTCATTCCTGCACTTTAGAAACAGCACATGGAAATTCATGATTTTACAACCATATTACAGTTAATGTGAACTATTTATTACACATGCCTGATAAACCACAACTATCCATCTTAGTGGGGCCCAGAACATAATATAGTCATTTACACAATTTAACTGACGTCATCATGTTAGAAAGTTGTTGCACTGGAGGGATAAATTAAAAATTTATTTAGTTATTACTTTTAAGAGAATAAAAAATAGTAAAAATTGCATTTGAAATGATACAGAATTTCACTAAACAAAATTATAGGAATTCAGTAATGATTGCATTGCGTATTGTTGCCTTCCACTTAGTTGCTTAGATTACAAAATATAAGCGTACAATTTGGTAAAAAGTATGAAAATTAAGAAAGGAGAGACAAAGATTAAGCATTAACTGCTCCTTGCAATAGACCAACGGACGCCAGCAGTACAACTAATCAAGCTATCCTATGTGTGTTTTTCCCCTTCCTTCCTTCTTTCTTTCTGTTGTCCTGTTCCTCACCCCTGTTGTTCCTTCATGCTGAACAGCCTTTTTCCCTTTCATAATAGCTATTGTACCTTTCACATTGTATATACCAGGGAGATAATATGATGTTTATACATGAGTGACTTATTTTATTTATGAATATGTGTTTAGTTTTAGTCGAAAGCAGTAGTACCTACAGAAATATTTTGAAATATATGATACTGTACTTGCATATTTTCCTCAAAGAGTTAAAACACCATATGACAACGGTGCATGTGTACCTATGCTTTTAGCAGCTCTATTCATAACAGTTAAATCTTAGAATCAGTTTGCAGGCCCATCGACAGATGAACAAATATAGAAAATGTACTACAGTTATGGCTGGATTAAAGTGCCTGCAAGCAAGTGCAGGGGTCAAAGAGGGTTCGATCCCCAGGCCGGCCCTGCCCCTAGGACACACTGAAACAGCAGTTGAGACTGGCTGTGGTGGTGCACACCTGTAATCCCAGCTCTTGGGAGGCTATAAACAGGCAGATCACTATGAGTCCTATCTAGTAGTGAGACCCTAAACCTAAAAATTAATAATAATAATAATAATAAATGAAAAGAATGTGACACCTAGGTACGATGGAGTAATATTCTGGTGTTAACAAAGATAAATCTGAGGCATTTGTAGGAAAATAGAAGCACCTTAATACTATAATATGAAGTGAAGTAAATTAGACACCAAAAGCTTATACAGCTTCTCTTGTGTAGAACATTTAATAGGAAAGACAAGAGAGCCAAAAAGAGGTAGGTGAAAAATAGTAATTAAATTCTAGGTATGCTGTTATTATCTGTCTCTAGTTTACTTTAATGTGTCCCTGAGAGCTCATGTCACAGGATTTATCCTTCTTTGGCTATGTTAAGGCATTCATTACTGTGGTGGGAATGGTATATTTGGAGAGAAAAGAATAAGAAAAGCTGTAAGAATAGATCAGTGTTTATGCGGGTTTAGGGCACAGGAGCTGGGTGATGGAGATGGGCAGGTAGAATGTTTGGATACAGGATAGCAGAAATGGCCGAGCTTTGATTATAGCTGTGCTTGCACAAAATTTTCCATGGGCTGAGGTCCAGTGAATCTTGTTTTAAGTTTATAAGTGTTGTATGAAGATTTCTGGTTTAAGTTGCTTTATTTTAAAAAAGACATGTATGTATATGTATATATATATATATATATATATATATATATATATATATATATATATATATATATATGTTTAAAATGTTTTCTTAGAATGATGCATACTAGAAAAGATCCTGTGGACCTTGTTATTTTGTGAAAATGTCAAAACATTAAAATTCCAGGCCAGGTATGGTGATAGACTCCTGTCATCTCTGAACTTAGGAGGACAGGACAAGAGGATCACTGGGAGTTCAAAGCCCGCCTGGGCTACATAGTGAGTTCAAGGCCAGTGTGAGTTACATAGCAAGACCCTGTCTTAAAAGAAAAAAAACCTAAAACAAAACAAAACAGAAAAAAGCAAAATCTATAAGTTAAAGCTACCTAGGGGAGTGTCAAAGTTCAGAAGGATCCCAAGTTCTGCTGGTGCAGGAAAGAAACCTGGGTATTTCTTATATTGGTTTAGGCTGTGTGTGTGTGTGTGTGTGTGTGTGTGTGTGTGTGTGTGTGTGTGAATTTATGCTGCCTGATACACATAGAGAGAATCAAACATTGTCATGTTTCAATGCTTGAATGTTACGAATGCTAAATAATATTTTATTGGAAACATAGATTATGAGGATCTTTTAGTGCTTTGCACAGGTCTGCCAGGATTTGAACCTTTTAACTTCAGGATTAGCTTTGAATATCCTTGAAGGGGGCATATTTGTGAACTGATGGGTTTAGAACTTGTGGTGAGATTCAGCCAGCTCCTGTTGCCTCTCCAGACTGCCCTAAGTACATCCCTATAGTGGACTTTGGTTATAGGGAGAATTAATATTTAGTTAAAGAAATTTGAATAAGCTGAGTTTTGGAAATCCGCTCCCCATTTCCTTTCAGCAGTGATTAGTGTACAGAAGCATAGTGCATTAAAAAGCATGCACACAGTTTTGATTGAAGACTTGAGGAAGTTCAGTGTAGCTGAACTTCAACGTTGGCATTCATGTGGAAGTTAGGATAGTCATTGTGTGCTGCCGGTGGCTGTCAGCGACTGTGCCTGCCCACATGCTGACCCAGAGAAGTTTGGGAGCAAAGAGAAGATGCTCCACAGGTCCTTGCTCCACGTGTGGAGAAACATGTGCTGTCCCCGAAGGAAGTGGCCCTGGAGGACAATACTGTTGTTCACACCACAGGGTGAACATGGCAGTGGGCAGGACCCACAGCCTCAGTTATGTCACAGTGGCTTTTGATGGTGTCCTGCTTGAGGCCTTCAGTGGGAGGAGCCACCAAAATGCCTTTCTCTGGATGTGCCCCTCATCTGCTTAAATGAGAGCCGTTCCCACACTGGAGACCATTCCCATTTCAGGTTTGTTGTCAGGAGCCACCTAGATTGTCTATAAAGGGTGTTTACTAAATACATTAGCATAGTTAAGACTTTTTATAGTCACATCAAGTGGGTCATTTCTCTCCTTTGGTGATGCTGACCTGTTTCCCACGTGGGGGCTGCTGCAGCTACACTGTGAGCCACTTCAAATGGACAGGATTGGAACACAATCTGTCACAGGCAGCTGTGGAAGGGTTACTGGGTGACAAGCAAATTCTTGGATTTTGGAAAGAGGGCATTTGTTGTGGTGAGAAGCACACTGCATGCCGCAGGAGTTGGCAAACCTCAGTGCTACTCATAGAAGCTGTGTGTAGTTCACTTGAGGCTTTTGTTCTCCAACCTTAATTCCTTTTCTGTAACAGAGGAGGGTGGCTCACATGGGCTTTAGATTTACCTCAGCTTCTATGCTCTTGTGGTGTATTAGCAGGTTATCCAGATGAACACTAACCTCTAGTTGTAACAGGACAGAAGATCTTAAAATGCAGGAGCCAACTGAAGTTTGAAAAACACTGACTCTACCATGTACAAAGTGTATGTTTTGATATTTTACAAGCTCTTCTGCAAAACTGGTGAGATAGTACTTCTGTCCCCATGATGTGTGAGGATTAAATGTGTAAGGTGGTAAAAACAGTAGAAAGCGGACTCAAGATAGTGCTAAATAAATATTACTTGTAGAGAGGAGAATGGGAGAGGAAGCAAAGGCTAACTAAATATGCAATAGTCAACTGATGCATTAACCTTCACAGTTGGAAATTAAATGCAGTGAGTAAGAACTGAAATCTTATATGAGCTGCATATCAAAATATAGTGTACATAAGATGGTTACCTACTTCTAAGTATTTTGCATACTGTAAAGTAATTTTTCTTTCAGCCAAAAGCATATCCATTGCTTAGGGACATTAGTATAGCAGTGTATATGCAAATCTTAAAACATGTAAAGATTAATATGTACACGATTAACTTAATTGAGATATCTAGGTGTGCACACAAATGTGGGTCTGTTTGTATGTTCATTAGTTACTTTTCAAATTTGTTAGAATGCTTGCATACTACCCGATGCAAAATCTGAGACCAATGGGAAAAGTATTTTTTTTTCCTGACTTAACTTGCTCATTTCTTAACAGTCCCCTTTAAACATTACCCACAAAATTTAGCAATTGTTTTGTTAATCTCTTGATTTATCTTTCTAGAAGAAAGATACACGTTTATGCACACATATTTTAGCTTTCAGCTTCATAAAATGTTCCCTTCTGTATCATTTCTGTTCACTTCCCATGCAGTGGGAATAATTATATTTCCCATCATTGTCAGCAACAATACTTCCCAACTCACTTGCTTTTGCAGATGCATTGTTGACACTGTTCTTACCCATTTTCCCTCTCTTTAAATCTTGTCACCGTAGAGGAAGTGACACTGTGTAAAGAAATGGCATCATAACAGGAGGTGCAACTTTTGCACTTGGAAACCAGTTACTACGCTGAAAGTTAACACAAGCAACCACAAAGACAGGCCTAGTGCATATCTTAGGTCTCAGGCGAGGTCCTGAAAGGCAGAATTAAGTAGCAGGTATGAGAAAAACAAAGCACCCATGAATTCAGCCTGCAGCAGTGGAGCTGACACCATCTAGCCTTCTAGGATTTCCAGCGGGGGCTCCATGTCTGGAAGAACATGGATTAACATTCCCTACTGTATATATCCTTTTTGAAGGCGTGGTCCAGAGATGACATGAGCCTAACAAAGTATATATATTTTTGACAGTAAGGTTCAGATGGTTTGCTATGTAGCACTGATAAGCCAGTCTTCTAATTATTTTTGCACTATCTTAGTATTCTATTGCAGAGCTGGACCACATCTATTTAATTATATCATCATAGATGTGCATTTGGGTGATTAAAATTGTGGTTTTTGGAAAAAGCCTTTAAAAACCTTATCTTGGTCATATATTGCTTCAAATAGATTCAGATGTTTTTATGAGCAAATTTCCTGAAGTGGGATTCCTAAAGTAAGAGTAAATGAACTTGTAAATTTAGTTGATATTTCCCAAATGACTTTTACAGTAGTTGTGTGCATCTATATTCATACCTGCAATATCTAACTTTATCTCAGTACAAATTCATACAAATCTTGTAGAATCTTGATAAAGTATGTCATGACACTTTCTGCTTTTTTCTTTTTGCTAATCTTATAAGTAGACTGTGACATCTTCTGCTTAAGAAATTTGCATGTCTTTTGTCATGTGGGAATTTGAGAAACTTGTCTTGTAGTTGTCCTAGAATGTAAACTATCTCTTGAGAGTGTTTCATCATTTCTATGCACTCTCTGATCATCAAGTAAATTAGTCCCACATCTGCAATGTGATTTGCAAACATTCTTCTTATCATTTTTCGTTTGATTGTTCTTGAAGTATTTCATGTGAAATGAAAGGTTTGATTTTTATGTAGTTATCTGTCTTTTCATTTATGGCATCTGGATTTGGATGAGGACTTAATGAAAATGAACTTTAACTTCTAACATAATGAAGTATTTCTGCATCAAGATATATTATTATAAGTTGTGTAAATATGTGCCTCAGGGCAGCAAGATAGTTCAGAGGTCTAAAGACTCTCCTTAAGCAAGCTTAGGTATGTGCAGGGGACCGAAGTTTGATACCCTCAGGGCAGGCTGAGCTGGCCAAAACTGTAAAAAAAATGCCTATAGTTAGATATTAAATTTAATACTTTAAATTACTTATATATTCATGTAATTCATAAAATCTAGTGAACCTTGCAAATGGAAAATCATTTAATAATTTTTTTTTAAATTAAGGATGGGTATTAAATTTGGCAAAACGTGTATTCTGCATATTGTTAAAGAATTTGGACAGGATATCCTGTCTGCTTCTTGTGCTATGGATAACCACTAGGAAGATAACAATGTAAAAAATATTAATTATTGAAACTGTAATGTAAATCAGCTTTAAAAAATGATAGGTATACAGCTACATTCTGTTAATTCAATGAATAGAGGGGTCTGTTCTAATAGTGTTTGTAAATAGAATATCATGTCAGTAACTTGTAAAACAAATAACCAGTAAGAAAACAATATGCAATGTATAAGTTATTGAATCTGTTCTACTAATTTGATTTGAAACTGTCTCATTGCTATTTGTTCTTCAACAAAATTATGGAAAAAAAAGAATCCTATGATATATTTTGCCCAATGTACTGTCAGAAATATGATGAATTTTAGAATTAAACCATTAAACTATTTGTTTGAATTTTATATAATTATTACTGTGTAAAAGAATGTGGAAACTTCTTAAGGCTAATGGGTGTGTCTAATTCTTTATGGCTTGCATCACATAATACATCACTTGTCCCAAATGTCACTACTGAGCTCTGAGAAATTAGGGTACATTTGTTCTTGCAAAACCCTGGGAAACAGCTAGGTTGAAATATTTGAAGCATAAATGAGGGAATCAGGCTTTGACTGAAACACCGTAGTTTTGTAATTAGCAGTGTGAAATCACTTAACATTCTCTGTTATCTTTCCATTTACAGTTGCATACTAATTAACAATACTTGAAAATTTCAGATTCACAAAGATCTTAGATACACTTTTCATTAATGTCAAATACATACTTCATGAAAACATATATTCATAACACAGACACAGAAGGTGATTTCTATTCTCTGCCTCTGATCTCTCCTTTGCAAGTTTTACTTTAAAACCTGAGCCATACCAGGGATATAGCTCAGTGTCATCAGCATCCACCTAGCAAGTGCAAGGTCCTGAGTTCAATTCCCAGTACAAAAAAAAAAAAATAAATAAAAAAGTAAAAATGACCGAGTAACATGCCACATTTGTATTGTCTAAGATTTGTTTCTGTACTTTCATGGATCTTCTTTTCCTTTTTTCTTCATGCTCATGCTCTTTTTAAAAATAACAATAGACTATTAAGTTCACTATTTAATCTTACTGCCTCATGTGTTAAAAATCTCCTTGTTGATTTTACATATTTTTAATTAAAGCATAGATATTTTGGGGTGGTACTGGGGATCTAACCCAGGACCTTTGCACTGAGTTGTATCCCCAGATCTTTTGTCATTTTTTGAAATATTTTATTTATTATTATTTTAATGTATTTAGTACAGGGTCAGTAGGGCCTCACTACATACAGATCAGACTCACATCAATCCTCCTGTTTTCACACTCTCAAATGTTGCAGTTATAGGCATGTGCCACCACTCAGTCTCAATTGCCATCTCAGCACACCCTGGGGGCCAGGCACACAGGGATGGAACCCTGGCTGCTGAACTCTACCTAAGTGGGTGTAAGTAGGTGCTTTAGTCCACTGAGCTATCTGGCTGGCTTCTTTGGCCATTTGTTTGTTTATTTAGTTGTGAGCAACATCTCACTCAGTTGCCAAAGGTTCAGCCTGGGATCAAGCTTGTGATCCTCCTGCCTGTGCTTCCCAAAGTGCTAGGATTACAGGCGTGTATACATCAGCCACTATATCTGGCTGCGTGTGTGTGTATGTGTGTGTGTGTGTGTGCGTAAATAACCATTTTTTTCAATCTGTTTTCACAGATTCACATCATATCTTATGTGGTAAACTTTTGAGACCTTGTACATCTAGTAATGACCCTAGTGACAAATAACTATCTAGTAGTAACTAGATAGATAGTCCTAGGAACAAAATTGCTTCCCTTCTACAACTATTTCTTAATTGAATGCTAATCTCTAATAGTTGGCTGTTTTTGAGGCTGATATGAGTTTAGCACCCTATATTTTTGTGTAGGCATTTGTATGGAGACTTTGCAAAATACCTTTTCTATAAAATTCTTCTAGTTGGGGCTGGGGAGATGGCTCAGTGGGATAAGCACTTCCCTGGCAAGCGCAAGGACCTGAGTTCAATCCCCAGTTGCAGCCCCCACTCAAAATTCTTCTAGTTATATTTCTATTATCTTGAATTGTGATAAATTATAATTAATAACAATTATTTCTCTATTTTTCTATCCATTCCCAAACATCTGTGGTATATATTTTAGTTTTTATTTGAGAATTTTAAATTTCTTTCATCACTTCTAATGACTTCTGAGAGAATTTTTTGATCTGATATTCTAGTGATTTTGTTATTTTGAATTCTAGCTTGTGTATTATGGCTATGAAGTGATTTAGGTTTTAAACTTATACCTCTACTACGTATTGCTTCATTTTATTGATATTTTCAAGGTATTTTAATGCAATTAAATTTTGCACCAATATTTGTGCCTAATCAAGCTATATTGTTGCTTTCATATTTTTCTCTTTCTTTTAATGTATTGTTTCATTTGATTGATACATAAAAATTACAAATACTTGAGTTATCATATGACATTTCCATACAGATGTATATTGCATAGTGTTCCAGTTACGATAAGGATATCTGTCTCCTTGAGTGTTTATTATTTCCTTGTAGGGAAAATATTCACTTGTTTTTCTTTTCTCTCTCTCCTTTTTTTTTTTTTTTTTTAGTTTTTTGTGGAATTGAACATTGAACTCAGGCCCTTGTGCTTGCTGGGGAAGCACTTATTCTGTTGAGCCATCTCCCTGGCTCCAAACTACTTTTTCTTCTCATCTTTTTTGAAATAATGCAAAATTTTATAGCTACCTATATTCACCCTAGCATACAATAGTATGCCCAAGCTAATATCTCTTTTTTAACTGAATTGGTACCTGCTGAGTAATCTTTGCATGTCTCTCTGTCTCCTCCACACTCTGCCTAGCCTTGGTGAACTCCATTCTTCTCTAACGTCCTATGCAGTCCATCCTCATTTTCCAGCTATGACTGAACTTATCCACTGTTTGTTTTCCTGTGCCAACTTATATCACATAATGTAGTGACCTGCATTTCCATCTATGTTGCCATATTAAGATTTCATTCTTTTATTGAGTGAATTATATTCTAATGCATATTATAACATATATTAGAATTTCCATATATATTATATATTATCTATATATTATATATTACATAAATCTTAAAATATATATATATATATATACCTCAATGAGTTGATGGACAAGTATTTTTCTATTTCTTTGCTATTGTAAATGTTCTGTAATAAACATGTACTATGCATATGCTTCTCACATGCTGACTTCCTTCCTTTGGATACATACCTAGAAATGAAAAATATACATTTTATAATAGAATTACCTTATGATAGTTCTATTTTTAATTTTCTTATAAACCTTCTATTTTGCCTGTCAAAATGCTCTATAATGTATATTAACATAAACAACAGAGAAGATCCTCTTTTGCTGAAATTCTTAGCAGGACATGTTAACATTATTTTTTCATAAAAAGCAATTTTTATTTCAAAGAGATCATGTCTCATTTTGTCTTTAATTTGCAATTCTGAAATGATCAATGATATTGAGTATTTTTTTCATGTATCTCTTTTCTAATTGTATATCATATTTGAAAAATGTCTACTTAGGTATATAGTCCACTTGTTATATGTGTTTCTGCTATTAGTTTATTTTTGTTTTTTTAAATAATATTATTGAGAAACAAATAGCAATGAGACAGTTTCAAAACCAATTAGTGGGACAGTTTCAATAATCAATGCAATGCATATTGTTATCTTAGTGGTCATTCATTGTACAAGATGCAGACATGATATTCTGTCTGCAAACACTATTAAAACAAATTTATCTATTCATTGAATTAAGAGAATTAGGTGTATATCTATTGTAAGTATTTTGAATATACAGACACAAAATGGTCATTCATTTGTGTCCCCTTTTACTGTTTAGTTTTGTCAGAGAAGGGTATTCCATTGAAATTTAAATATAGCACGTATGTGAAGTCAGCAAAATATTCCAATATAGACTAGTAGTCCATAATAGTAGCAGGTTATCCATAGGACTGGCAATGTCACAAGTTGTTGATTTGAGCCTTTTACAGCTCAGCATATTAATGTGGCTTTACTTTTTACACCTTATTTTTACACTTTTCTGTTGGATTGTTAAGATCAAGATAAAGCAAGGCCTATATAACAAGAAAGGAAACTTCTGTATCTGAGTAGGTCAGTCAAATCCTGTCAGAATTTATCTGAAAACCCTGTACCACACATTGTAGATCCTTTGTCTGTGTCAGCCATGTGGTGAGTCAAATTGTTATTTGACCAATTTGCTCTCCGTGAAAGCCTGAGAGAATGTTTTCCCTCAATGTGCCTCTTCTTCAGCACACTCTATTTTATCAATTGATTTCCTCTGTGCCCCATAATCTCTTGATCTGAAAATTTGGGACACTACTGAGTTACGTGATGTTACAGTACAGGCCCTCCTATGTACTGAGTCTTCACTGACATTGAAAGGCTAGGGCTGAAATATTGGCTGTTCTTACAGCCATCCTTTTTCTCTAATTTTTGATCTTTATAATTAGTTTGTTAACCCTCCAAAAGAGAAGTTTATGGTTGTTACCCTACAATATGAGCTTAATCTAACTATCCGTCTGAAGAGCAAATATTTTAGGCATAACATGCAACAGGTATTTTCAGTTAAGTGTTGATATGTTAAACTATAGGTCTCTACAAAATATGAAAAAAATAAATATTAAAAAATTAAGAATAGCATCCCACCCACGCCCACCCAGCCCCAGAGATCTCGTGAGACAGCGATACCCATGCCAGCAGCCTACTCTATCCTGCCCATGCCGCCCAGCCAGAGACTGGCCTGAGACAGCAGCTGACTCCAGCGGCCTCCTGGATCCCGCCCTAATCTCTCCCAGTGAGTGGGAATTTGCATGACTCACCAGGCTTCCCAGATCAGTGAGAGTGTGGTGAGTCTGAGGGAGAGCCATTGACTTCTTCCCAGGCGCGCTACCCGGATCCCTGCATTCAACTCCTCCAAGCCAGTGACTGGCCTGAAACCTCAGGACCACTCACCAACACCTCCCCGGATCCTCTGCCCTAAAGCCCCCTGGATGAGTGGGAATTTCCCCGATTCTCTGGGTAACAAAGTTCAGTGAGTGTAGAACTCCAGGCCCGCGGTGCCCGAGAGACATTTCCCAGGACTTCCCTGCCCCCCTACCCCCCATGGCCTGGTGAGAGCTCCAGGAACACTGTGCCAGAGAAACATTTCCAGGTGATTACCGGCCGCACCCCACAGCCAAAGACCCAGTGCAGGTCGGCCTGGAGTGAGAACTCCAAGCCTGCCATGCCTGAGGGACATTTCTCAGCAATCCTCAGTCCCACACCACAGAACAAAACCCAGCACAGCCTGGCCTGGGAGTGAGGGCTCTAGGCCCACTGCCAGAGGGACCTTTCCCAGCCTTCTCAGGTTACAGCTTGTAGACCCGGACCCAGCACAGGCTGGCTGAACCACTACAGCCTACTCAGTGAATAAGATCATCCACTATCCTTTTGTGAGCCCAGAAGACTCACCAAAGCCCAGGACCACCCACCTGGAGAACAACCTGCGTGACACAGGTGGGCTGACCCTGGGAACCAACAGAGGGGAACCAAGGAGCTGCAGGAAAAAAGGAACTGAACACAACAACTACATCCAGGATAGTCATACATGGAAAATCTCAAACTTAATAGACTGGCATCTGAATCTCATAATAAGCTAAGGTTATAGCTGCACCAAACCTCTACACCAAAGGCCAAAAGTCAGTGCTATACAAAATGACAAAGAGAAGGGGAAAAATGCAATCCCAGACCTCGAGTCCATCAGGAAGGGCAGAGGACACTAGCTCAGCTGCAATGAGTGAATTAGCAGATACAGCAGCAAAGGAACAACAGCAGAAAGCTATAGAGGAAATAAAATGAGAAGTAATTCCCCAAATTAAAAAAGAAATATCTGAATACATAGTATCTGAAAAAAAGAATGAATTCCAGAAATATTGGGTGGAAAAACTATGCTCACCCAGAACAAGTGCAGAGAGCACTATTCCAGCTGAAATATATGAA
Organism: Ctenomys sociabilis; assembly: GCA_004027165.1. Classification (NCBI taxonomy): domain Eukaryota; kingdom Metazoa; phylum Chordata; class Mammalia; order Rodentia; family Ctenomyidae; genus Ctenomys; species Ctenomys sociabilis. The sequence goes on along the minus strand of PVKA01002323.1, from coordinate 70,599 downwards.
TTAACAGCATCTGAAGCAAAGAAACAACAGCAGAAAGATCATGAGGAACTCAAAGCAGAAATAAGTTCTGAAATCAAAAAAGAACTTTTTGAAGTCATAGGATCTGAAATACAGAAACAAGCCCAGAAATATACAGAGTAAACCCAACGTAGAAGAGACAGAGCAGAAAAAGAATTAATGACTACCTCTAAAGAAGACATGGATAAAAAAAATTGAGGAGATCAGAAATATGATGGATTCCTTGAATGAGCAATACAGAAAAGAAATAGAACACATGAAACACAGTAAAAGAGATATAAAAGAACTAAAAATATCAATCACAAATCTACAAAACCTCCTCAGTGAAAGCAAAGAGAGTTTCAGATCTTGAAGATGCCAGAGCAGCTAGTGAAAAGGTGAGAAAGGATCTCTTAAAAACAATGAGAATGCAGGAAAAAATAATCCATCACCTGCAAGATGATGCCAGGTTGAACAATGTGAGAATAATTGGTATCAACGAGAATGAAGGAGTCAATACAAATGACATAAAAAGAATTTGGGCAGAAATAATCGCAGAAAACTTCCCAAATATGAGGAAACAATCCAACATCCAGGTCACCGAAGCGTACAGAACACCAAATAACCTCAACCCAAGTAGAAACACAATGAGACACATAATAGCTAAGATCCCAGAAATCCAACACAAAAATAATATACCAAAAGCTGTGAGAGAGAAGAAGGAGCTCACATTCAAAGGAAAACCCATCAGAATTACAGCCGACTTCTCCACACAAACAAAGAAGGCAAGGAGAGCATGAAGCAGAGTTTTTCAAGTCCTACACAAAAACAAATTGCAGCCTACTATTATACCCTGAAAAACTCTCTTTCAAGTTTGATGGAGAAGTGAAATACTTCCACAACAAAGAACAACTAAAGAATTTCATGATGACAAAGCCATCGCTTTACAGGCTACTGAAAGATGTTCTAGAGAGAGACCACAATGACCAGAATTCCATGAATGAGAAAGGAAGGAACCCACTAAACAGGACACACAGTAAACACAGGTTACAAAGAAATAAACAAAACCAGGTAAATATCATGACAAACATAAGTCAACACATTTCAATCATAACAATCAATGCAAACGGACTTAATTCTCCAATTAAGAGAAATAGACTGGCACAGTGGATTAGGAAACAAGATCCAATAATATGCTGTATACAAGAAACACACTTAACTCAAAAGGACATTCATAGGCTCAAAGTCAAAGAATGGAAAACAATACTACATGACCCAGCACCTCAGAAAAAAGCAGGAGTAGCAATTCTGCTCTCAGACAGTCTCAACTTCAAACCAAGAATGATCAAACAACACAAAGAAGGCCACTATATATTGGTCAGGTGAAAAATTCAAGGGCAAGATGTAACAGTCATAAATATTTATGCACCAAACACAGGAGCACCCAACTATGTAAGAGAAATCTTAAGGGACATGAAAAACTTAATGTCTAAGAACACAATCTTAACAGGAGATCTTAACACACCCTTATCTCAAAAAGATAGGTCAACCAGACAAAAAATTAGCAAGGGAGTAGCAGACCTGACCCAGAGCTTGGAACAAATGGACCTGGTGGACATATACAGAGTGTTCCACCCAACCACAGCTGAATACACATTATTTTCAGCTGCACATGGGTCATTTTCCAAAATAGACCACATACTAGTCCATAGGTCATGCCTAAGTATATGTAAGAAAATAGAAATTATCCCATGCATATTATCAGACCACTGTACAATGAAACTGGAAATAAATGATAAAAGAAACCAGAAAAACCCACTACATTCATGGAAACTAAACAACACCCTACTCAGCAATCAATGGGTTGCAGAAGAAACTCAACAAGAAATTCAACAATATCTATAATTCAATGAAAATTCAAGTACAACTTACCGGAATTTATGGGATGCAATGAAAGCAGTTCTTAGAGGGAAAATCATAGCTATGAACTCACACATTAGGAAAACAGAAAAGGAGCAAATTAGCACCCTAATGTTGCACTTCGACAACTAGAAAAAGAAGAGCAAACAAAACCCAGAGCACAAACACGGGAAGAAATCATAAATATTAGAGCAGAAATTAATTCAATTGAGATGAAAAAAACAGTTCAAAGAATCCACAAATCAAAGAGTAGGTTCTTTGAAAAACTAAATAAGCTTGATAAGCCTCTTTCCAACCTCATCAAAAAGAGGCAAAAGAAAATTCAAGTACAAGTGAAAAAGGAATGAAAAGTGTGAAATCACAGACCCAGTGGAAATTAAGAGATTATCAATAGGTACTTCGAGAACCTTTACGCTCACAGAATACAAGACACAGAAGAAATGGACAGATTCTTCGAAAGGTACAAATTAAAAAAACTGAATCAAGAAGATATAACAACTCTCAATAAGCCGATAGCCAATGAAATAGGAAACATAATAAAAAGCCTACCGACAAAGAAAAGTCCAGGTCCTGATGGATTCACAGCTGAATTCTACAAGAAAGTTATAGAAGATATAATTCCCACACTCCACAAACTCTTCAATGAAGTTGAAAGTGAAAAAGTCCTCCTGAAATCATTTCTGTTGGCAACTATAATACTGATTCCAAAACCAGGGAAAGACACAACCAAAAAGGAGAACTACAGGCCAATCTCCCTCATGAACATAGATGCAAAAATATTCAACAAAATCCTGGCAAATAAAATACAGCAAATCATCAAGAAGATCATACACCATGACCAGGTAGGATTCATCCCAGGGATGCAAGGATGGTTCAATATTCAAAAACTATAAATGTAATACACTACATTAATGGATTGAAATCTAAAAATCACATGATCATCTCAATTGATGCAGAGAAAGCCTTTGACAAATTCCAACACTCATTCATGTTCAAGGTCCTACATAAAATTGGAACAGATGGACTCTATCTTAACTTGATAAAAGCCATCTATGACAACAAAAAAGCTCATATAATCCTAAATGGAGAAAACCTGAAATCTTTCACTCTCAAATCAGGTACAAGACAAGGATGTCCTCTATCACCTCTCCTATTCAGTATTGTCTTGCAATCCTTAGCAACAGCCATTAGAAAAGAGGGAGAAATAAAGGGAATAAGAATAGGTACAGAAGAAGAGAAGTTAAATTATCACTATTTGCAGATGACATGATTCTTTACTTGTAAGACCCCAAAAATTCCACCAAGAAACTGCTAGAACTGATAGGGAAATTCAGTAGCATAGCAGGATACAGATCAATACTCAAAAATCAATAGCATTCCTCTACACAGATAGCAAGCACACTGAACGGGAAACTATAGAAACAATACCTTTCACAATAGCACCGCGGAAAATGAAATACCTTGGGATTCACTTAACCAAGGAAGTCAAATATATTTTCACGGAAAATTACAACACCCTAAGAAAAGAGATTATAGAGGATTTCAGAAAATGGAAAGATATTCCATGCTCCTGGATAGGAAGAACCAACATCGTGAAGATGACCATACTCCCAAAATTGCTGTGCAGATTTAATGCAATCCCTACCAAATTGCCACAAACATATCTCCAAGACAGAGAAATAAATCCCAAAATTTATCTGGAACCACAAATGACCTAGAATAGCTAAGGCAATCTTGGTCAATAAAGATGAGGGAGGTGGCATCACAATTCCAGATTTGAAATTATACTACAAGGCACTGTGATAATATCAACATGGTATTGACAATAAAATAGATCTCAGAATCAGTGGAATAGATTAGAAGATGCAGAGGTATGTACAAAAACACTCAGCCATCTTATCTTCGACAAAGGGGCTACACAAGCTCACTGGAAGAAAGATAGCCTCTTTAACAAATGGTGCTGGAAAACATGGCTTTCTACATGCCGAAAACTAAAACTTGACCCAGCTCTATCACCATGCACTAAGTTAAAGTCAAAATGGATTAAAGATCTAAACATTAAAACAGAAACAATCAATGTCCTGGAAGAGAAAGTAGGAGGAACTCTTGAAGACATAGGGGTAGGTAAAGAGGTCATGAACAAACATATATTCTCACGGGAAGTTCTTGAAAGAATCAACAACTGGGATCAACCCTTCTTCAGGACCTACTGCATGTCAAAAGAAATTGTCAACAGAGTGAAAAGACGACTCACAAATTTTGAAAAACTCCTAACTAATAAGCAATCAGACAGAGGACTACTGTGTAGAATATATAAAGAACTAAGATATAACAGGGCCCTCAAATTTAAAGACCCAATTCAGAAATGGCCATCTGAGATGAATACACACCTCTCAGAGGACGAAATTAAAGAAGCAAATAAATATATGAAAAAAATGCTTCACATCACTAGCCATTCATGAAATGCAAATAAAAACAACACTGAGATATCATCTCACTCCAGAAAGAATGGCTATCATAAGGAAATCAACCAAGAACAGATGTTGGAAAGGTTGTGGAGAAAAGGGAACACTTCTCCACTGATGGTGGGAATGCAGACTGGTACAGCCATTGTGGAGGTCAGTGTGGAGACTCCTCAAAAGAGTAGGACTAGAAATCCCATTCAAGCCGGTTGTCCCCCTACTGGGAATTTTCCCAAAGGATCTGAAAACATTGTATCATAGTGATATATGTGTACCTATGTTTATAGCAGTGCAATGTGTGATAGCAAAATCTTGGAAACAACCAAGATGTCCATCACATGAGGAATGGTTGAAAAAGATGTGGTATTTCTATATAATGGAGTATTACTCAGATATTAAGAATGATAAGTCTGAAGCATTTATACTGAAGTGGATGCCACTTGAACATATACTCATAAGTGAAATAAACCAGACACACATGTGTAAATATCATATAGTCTCCCTAATATAACAAGCGAAAAGCAGAAATACAAAAGGAAATGTACAACAACTAAAGTCAATTGAGTCAGATAAGGCAAAGTGAATGGCATATGTTGCACGATACTAATCAGCTTTTCTTCTGGATGGTTAACAACCTAAGTTCACAGATCAAAGTTGAAGAAATAGAAGAGCCACAAGGCCAGCCAACATTTTGGCTCTAGCCTTTCAAGGTCAGCGAAGACTCCGGACATAGGAGAACCTGTACTGCAGCATCATGAAACTCAGTTGAGCCCCAAATTTTCTGAACAAGGAGATTATGGAGCCACAGAGGAAAGAGACTGAAGTTCTATAGTGTGCCTGGGGAGAGTCACATGGAGAAAAAACTTTCTGTAAGGCTCTCACAGAAAGCAAACTGATCAAGCACTGGCCGTGACTCATCCACATGGATGACACAGACAAAGGATCTTCAGAATAATGTACAGGACTACACAAGAAACCCTGAGGGGACTTCACTGACCACATAAGAAACATAAAGTGCATTTGTTGGTATATAAGTGTTGCTCTATCTAGGTCTTAACCATCCAGCAGAAAAGTATAAAAATGAAGTATACATTGAGGGACCATAATATTAATCTGAGCTGTAAATGGCTATGGTCGACAACTTCTTTGAATAACTCACTATTGTTGTGGAATGCTGGACTGTGTTGGATTGTGTTGTCGAGTTCAGGCACCTAAATAAGTTGAATGACAATGGAGTGTCCACCTTCGACAGGTGTAGACAAAGAAAGGTGTATAGAAAGAAAAAATCATGATGTGTGTGTATAGACAGTACAGTTGGGATAGATAATGCTGTGCTTCTACATAATCCTATGAGAGGCAAGATTTGCACTGATGGTGGTTGCAGAGGATATTATATGTGCTTCTAGTACTATAGTCATCCAGTAGGAAAATAATTATTGAATTTTTGATTTAATTCTGGTATAAAAATAAGATAATTAAACAGCTACAATCTTTTTTTTCCAGCTCCATTTGTTAAAACGGCTACCTTTCTTCCAGTAAGCATGTTTGGCTCCTTTGTCAAAGATCAGATGGCTGAGTGTGATTGTAGATGCCTCTGCATCTTCTAATCTATTCCGTTTCTAATCTATTTTGTTGCCAATACCATGCTGATTTTATCACAGTAGCTTTGTAGTATAATTTGAAGTCAGGAATTGTAATGCTTCCTGTATTGTCTTTGTTGCCCAGGATTGTCTTTGCTATTCTAGGTCTTTTCTGGTTCCAAATAGATTTTAAGAATGATTTCTCTAGGTCCTGGGGTATGTTTTTGGTAGTTTGCTAGGGATTGCATTAAATCAGTACAGCAATTTTGGGAGCATTGCCCACCTTCACAATGTTTGTTCTTCTTATACAAGATCAGAGAATATCTTCCTATTTTCTGAAATCCTCTATGATCTCTTTTTTTCAGAGTACTGTAATTGTGCTTCAAAAGATCTTTGACTTCTTTAGTTAGAGTAATGCCAAGGTATTTCATTTTCCAAGGTACTATTGTAAAAGTTATTTTTTCTCTAATTTTCCTCTCAGCGTGTTTGTTATCTGGGTAGAGGAATGCTGTTGACATTTGGGTATTCCCTTTGTATCTTGCTATGCTCCTGAATTTGTGTATCAATTCTTGTAGCTTCTTGGTGGATTCATTTGGGTCTTCCAAGGAGAGTATTATGTCACCAGCAAACAATGCTAATTTAACTTATTTATCTATTTATATTACTTTTATTTCTCTCTCTTGTCTAATGGCTCTAGCTAATTATTCCAAATCTGTATTGTATAGGAGTAGTGATAGTGGACATCCTTGTTTGTACCAGACATGAGAGCAAAAGCTTTAAGTTTTTCTCCATTAAGAATTATGTTTGCCATTGGGTTGTCATAAATGGCTTTTATCAGATTGAAATACAGGCCATCTATTTAAATTTTCTGTAGGACTTTGAAAATGAATGATTGTTGGACTTTTTCACAAGCCTTTTCTGCATCAGTTGAGATGATCTTGTGGTTTTTAGATTTGGCTCTATTGATATAGCGTATTACATTTATAGATTTGCATAGGTTGAACCATCCCTGCATCCCTGGGATGAATCCTACCTGGTCATGGTGTATGATGTTCTTGATGATTTGCTATATTCTATTTGTTAGGACTTTATTGTGGATTTTTGCATCTAAGTTCATGAGTGAGAATGGCCTGTAATTCTCTTGTTTAGTTGTGCCTTTCCCTGGTTGTGGAATCAGTATAATACTTGCCTCCAGAAATAATTTTGCTTCCTTTTCAGTTTCATTAAAATGTTTGAGATGTACAGGGATTATATCTTCTATTAATTTCTTGTAGCATTCATCTGTGAATCCATGAGAACCTGGACTTTTATTTCTTGGTAGGATTTTTATTACATTTCATATTTCACTGGCTATTGTTGAGTTATTGCGAGTTGCTATATCTTCTTGCTTTAGTTTTGGTAATTTGTACCTTTCTAGGAATCTGTCCATTTCATGTCTAAATTCCATTCTTGGAGAGTAAAGAATCTCAAAGTAGGCTAGGGAAATGGCTCAGTAGAATAAGTGCTTGCCTGGCAAGTGCAAGGGTCTGAGTTCAATCCCTGGTAATCCCCATTAAAAAAAAACCAAAAAAAAGAATCTCAAAGTAGCTAGTGATAATTTTCTGAATTTCCACTGGATCTGTGGTAATTACGCCCTTTTCATTCCTTATTGCTTGCATTTGAATTTTTCCTTTCTCTTTTTGATGAGGTTAGCTAGGGGCTTATTGATGTTATTAAATCCTTCCATTAACGAGCTTTTTCATATGTTAATTCTTTGAACTATTTTGTTCTTCTTTATTGAATTAATTTGTCCTCTAATCTTTATGATTTAATCTCGTCTTTGGTCTCCGGGTTTTGTTTGCTCTTCCTTTTCTAGATGTTGGAGGTGTAGCATAAGGGTGTTTATTTGTTTTTGTTCTGTTTTCCTAATGTGTGAGTTCACAGCTATAAATTTCCCACTGAGAACTGCTTTTATCGCATCCCATAAACTCTAAGTTACACTTGAATTTTGATTGAATTATAGATAGTGTTCAGTTTGTTTAATTTCATCTGTGACCCTTATTTAATTTCCATGTATTTAGGGTTTTTTTTCTGGTTTCTTTCTTCATTTATTTCCAGTTTCATTGTACTGTAGTCAGTCAATATGCAAGGGATAATTTCTGTTTTCTTGCACATACTTAAGCATTTCCTATGGACTAGTGTGTGGTCTATTTTAGAAAATGACCCATACACAGATGAAAAAAATGTGTATTCAGCTGTATTTGGTTGGAACACTCTGTATATGTCCACCAAGTCCATTTGTTTTGAGCTCTGGTTCAGTTCTGCTACTTCTTTGCTGATGTTTTGTCTGCTTGACTTATCTTTTTGGGTTAAGTGGGTGTTATGGTCTCCTGTTAAGATTATGGTATTGGGTATTAGATTTTTCATGTTTATCAAGATTTGTCATATATAAATGGGTGTTCCTGTGTTTAGTGCATTTATATCTATGAGAATTACCTCTTCCTCTTGAATTTTTCCCCTGACCAATATATAGTGGCCTTTGTGTCATTTGATCACTCTTGGTTTTAAGTTGAGACTGAGAACAGGATTGCTACCCCGGCTTTTTTCTGTGGTGCTGGGGCATGTAGTATCATTTTCCATCCTTTGACTTTCAGCCTATGAATTCCTTTATGAGTTAAGTGTGTTTCTTGTATATAGCATATTGTTGTATTTTGTTTCCTAATCTATTGTGCCACTCTATTTCCTTTAATTGGTGAAATGAGTCCATTTACATTGATGGTTATAATTGGGATGTATTTATTTATGATCAACATGTTAATTACCTGCTCTTGTTTACTCTTTTTTCTCCTGCAGTATATTGTTTGCCTATCTAGTGGGTTCCCTCTGTTCTTGTTTGTGGAGTTCTGATCATTTTGGTCCCTCTCTAGAACATCTTTCAGTAGTCTGTGCAGGGGTTTTGTCATCATGAAATACTTTAGTTGTTGTTTGGCATGGAATTGTTTCTCTTTTCCATCAAATTTGAAAGAGAATTTTGCAGGGTGTAGTACTCTGGGCTGGAATTTGTTTTCATACAGGACTTGAAGTTCTCTGCTCTCTGTTCTTCTTGGTTTCATGGTTTGTGTAGAGAAGCTGGCTGTAATTCTGATTGGTTTTCATTTGAATGTGATCTGTTTCTTTCTCTAGCAGCTTTCAGAATATTATTCTTGTGTTGGATTTCTGGGATCTTGACTATTATATGTCTCAGTGTGTTTTTACTTGGGTTGAAGTTATTTGGTGTTTCTGTGTGCTTTGGTTACTTGAATGTCACTTTATTTCCTCATATTTGGGAAGTTTTCTGCAATTATTTCTGCCCATATTCTTTTTATATCATTTGTATTAACTCCATTCTCATTATGCCAATTAATCTCACATTGTTCATCCTAGCGTTATCTTGCAGGTGATGGATTATTTTTTCTTGCACTCTCATTGTTTTTAAGAGATCCTTTCTCACCTTTTCACTAGCTACACCAGCATCCTCAAGATCTGAAACTCTGTCTTCACTTTCACTCAAATGGTTCTGCAAGCTTGTGATTGAGATTCTATGTTTTTCTATATCTCTTTGACTCTGCTTCATGCAATCTATTTTTCCTGTATTTTTTATTCAAGGATTCCATCATTTTTCCAATCTCCTCTATTTTTTATTAGTGTCTTCTTTAAAAGCAGTTATTAATTCTTTTACTACAGAGAAATTTTTCTGATCTGATTTCTTCCACTTATTTCTGCATTTGAGTCTTTACTTCAAATGCTATTAATTCAGTGATTTGCTTTTTTCTTTATTTCAGAGGTTATTTCTCTTCTGAGTTCCTCTATACCTTTCTGCAGTTGTTTCTTTATTTCAGATGCTATTAATTCAGACATTTCAGCTGTGTGATTCCCTATTTCTTCTGTGCTAGTGTCCTCTGCACTGGTTTTGGTGGACTTGGGGTCTGAGATTGCATTTTGCTCCTTCTCTTTGTCATTGCCATTTTTGTATAGCGCTATCCTCTGACCTTGGTCGTAGAGGTTTGGTGCAATTATAATCTTAACACCTACTGATATTCGGGTGCAAACCTACAAAGTTTGAACTCATCCAGTTGTGCCTGGCTTGAGTCTGGCTGCTGTGCTCAGCTCATTACTGCTGCAGCCCTGGCAGTGAACCTGTTGTGCCCCTCTGACAAGATGTTCTGTTTCTGGATTAGCTGGGTGATTCTGGCCCCTACTCTCTCTGCAGGGACTTCAGCTGCAGAGTTTCACCCCAGGCCTGTAAGCCATGCCTGGGTTGCATATGGAGGGGACAAAGGGGTGCAGAGGGTGCAAGAGAGCAGGGAAGCTCTCCTACACACTTGCAGGGTTTGGACTTAGGTTGGGTCTGGAGGCCGTCTAGAGAGTGAGGCAGAAGGTTGCACTCAGGAGGCTGGCCTTGGCTGGATTCGGAGAGAGCCAGTAGGCACAGTGGAGCTCAGAAACTCTCCTACACCCTCACCAGGCCTGGGCTTGAGCTGGCTCCAGAGGTACGGAGGAGTCCCAAGAGTGTGGAGGAAGTTTTCACTGAAGCTGCCTGGGCTGGCTCCAGAGGGGTGGAGGGGTCCAGAGAGTGCTCTTTCTGCTATTGAGTTCTTTATATATTCTAGATACTAAGGCCTTGCCCCATGTATAGCTTTCCAATATTTTCTTCCATTCCGTTACATGTTTCATTTACTGAGTAGAAAATATTTGATTTAATATCACTTGTCTGTTTTACATTGGTTTACTGTGATTTTGTAGTCTCTCCAAAACTTTCTTGCCCACTCTAATATTGTAAAGTGTTTGCTATTTTCTTTCTTCCTGCAGTTTCATAGTTTTCAAACTTCCACATAAAGTTATAATTGATTTGAGTTTAGATAAAAATTTCACTGTACTGTTTGTTTTTTTTTCTTGACTTTTCTGTCTCTATGTTCTATCCATATTTGAAAATGGGATGTTAAAGCTGCCTTTATTATTATTGTATTGGAGTTTTTCTTTCCCTTTAAGACCATTCAAATTTCCTTTACATAGTGTGATGCTCTAATACTGTGTATACATGTTTAGATTTATTATTTTCTCTTCCTGAATTGATCTCTTTATTGTTCTACAAAGACCTTATTTGTTTTATTCTATTTCTTTCACATATGTACCTTGGGGCAGTTTTAGAGCCTTTTATTGTTTTGGTATAAATATGGCTATTACTGAACTTCTGTAGTTCATTTGCATGAAATGTCTTATTTCACTTTTAGCCTGTGCATGTTCTTAGAATTGAAGTTATTTTCATGTAAACAACACATACCTAGGTCTTGTTTTTTCATTCATCAGGTCATCTATGTCATTAATTTGCGTAGTAATTTACATTTAAGTTACTCCAAATTACTTACAGTTCTTGTAGATAGATAAGGTCTTACTACTCCCATTTTATGATTTGTTTTCTATTTTTGGTAATTCTTTGCTTTTTTTTCTTTCTCTTGTACTCTTTTTCATTGAGAAGTGGTTCTTTCCTCTAGTAGTTTTTTTTTTTATCAGTACATGTTAATTTTAATTTTAAGAAGACAAAAAACAATAAAAATCATACCTAAATTCAAAACAAGATGACAGGAAATTAACAATGGCCATTATATTGCATATTATTTTCTTCAAAGTAGTTGTTCAGATTACCAGGAACTGGCAGGCAAACGGACCAAACAATATAAGCACTAGCTGTTCCTTTCAATGAGCAGTAGAAATGAGTGGTACAATCATCTTAACTATTTCGTGTATGCATACATATTTCCCCCTTGTTTCTTTTCTCTTCCTACTCATCTATAAACATAGATTCCAGGCTTTTATGCATAAGTGGGGACAACTGCAGATCATACTCATAAGTGAAATAAATCAGAATCACATGTGTAAACATCACATTTTTCCCTGTGAAAGAGCCTGAAAGAGTAGATAAGACTCAAAAGGTACAACAGATACTGGAAAAGGGAAAGAAACTGCTCCGAGGCACGTGTGTGAAGTACATGAAGTTTACCTGCCGTGTGGGAGCTCACACCGTGTGCGTAGCCCATCCCAGCCCTTTTCCTCTCTTGCTTCCCTTCCTGTCCCTCCCTGCAGCTTCTCTTCCTTGGTCCCTTTCCCATCTGCCAAAGTGCTATTTCTGTTTTTTTCTTCAATTCTTTTTTTCAGTTCTCCATTTACTCCCCCCCTCTACCTCTTGCCCCTACATTTGAAAAATGTCTCCCTGGTTCCCATCATCTACCTTTTATTTTGCTTTACTTTTTTATTTCTTATATAAGAGAAACAATGTTTAAGCTTCTGTGTCTAATTTACTTCACTTAATATTATAATCTCCACATATATCCTTTCCTATTGGTCGCCTGCTATGCTGTTATTACTTTGTGCTATCATGAAGCTTATATAAAGCAGTATTTTATTAAGACAGGCTACTTTTAAGTGGAAGAACTTCACATTGATCTTAAAGACAGAAAAAAAAATAAAAAATAAAAATAAGGATAAAAATTTCTACACTTTCACTCCGTTGTTACCCACAATGTTAGTTTCAATTTTTTTCTTATCCTTTAGCATGTAGACATGGTTTATTTTGTTTTATATCTTAGCCTTTATACTAATGCTAAACTGGTTTATACTCCATGTTTACAATGTTAGAGAATTTAGAGTTTGACTTCTCTAGTTTTTGCATAAGTTTTCTAGTTTCTAATACTTTATCCTACTAATTTGTGCCTCTAAGTTTGGAGAACTCCTTTTAGCATTTCTGCTAGGCCAGTTCTCATAGTACTAGATATTCTCAAGTTTTGTTTGTCTCAGAGTCCTTTTAGTTCCTCTTCATTTCAAAATAGTAGATTTTCTGAGAGTTATACTCACAGTCAGTCAGTTTTTCCTTCAGAAAGATCTAACCATACTTTCTATTAGCCAGTAAAACTGTTGATAAGAAGTTTCTTATTGAATTTTCTTTTTTAAAGAAGTTTCTTATTGAGTTGAAATAGCCTTATGAATTGCTTATTTTCTCTTTCAGCTTTGATAACCCTTTCTGGCTTTAACCTTTGCAAACTGTTTTACATGTCTTGAGATAGACTTGTCTAAATTAAATCTGGTTGGTGATTTAACTTTCCTGTACGTAGATACTGTGATCTTTATGTTTTGGAAAGTTTCTGCTATTTTCTCTTGAGTAAATACTTTATATCTTTGATGTTCTCTATACCTAGATCTCAGTAAGCCAGATATTTGTTCTTTTAATATGACTCCTAAGCTTCTGCATGCTTGCTTCATTTCTTTTGCTTGTACTATTCTTTGTCCTCTGACTTCAAATAGATCAACTTAGCACTTACTGATTTTTTCATTCTGTTTGATTTTCTGCTATTGATGCCTTGTATTGCAGTTTTCATGTTGCTTAGTATACTCGTCACCTCAAAGATTTCTGCTTGACTTTTAAAATTTTGATTGCTGTCTTTGTTAAGTTTCTCCAATAAAGCATTTGATTATTTTTCTGTGTTTTCTTGAAGCTTATTGATTTTTGTTTAAAATAGCTATTTTAAATTCTCTGTCCTAGAATTCACAGATATTGGTTGCTGGGTGGTCAGTTCCTGGCATCTTACTTTGTCTAATGGGTGAAGTCATCTTTTTCTGAAAATTCTTAATGCTTTTTGGCAGGAAAATACATTCATGTAGAGGACAGATCTTTACTCAGTCTTTGTAATATAGTTTTGAGGTTGTTTTTCCAGGTCTGCTAATTAGCCTGATTATATTCTGCAATACTATAGCCACTGTCACTATTTCAGCACTATTTTTCTTTTTAAATTTATTTTAAAGGCTGGGGAGATACACCTGAAGCCTAACAGCCTGCCTACCAAGTGCAAAGTTCAGTGCCTGGTACCATATGCCCTGTGGGTCCCACACCACGCTGGCTACTGAAACCAAGTGTGGTGGAACATTCCTTTAGTCTGAGTGTTTGGGAGGCTGAGACAGGAGGATCACTATGAGTCTGAGCTGCACAGTCAGACCCTGTACTAAATACATAAATTTTACAAAAATTAAAATTTCATTTATTTTTTAACTTTTATTTTTATCAGTACGTGTGTTCAGTACATAATGATTACAATCATTGTGCAAAGTTGGTACATGTGCAATAAACAACTGAATTCTTTTTATACTCCTTTCTCCCTCTCTCTTTTCCTTCTTCTTTTGTTGCAAATGTGTGGTTGACATGTTGTCAATATGTGTGCCTTAGAGAGTTCCACAAGCCCATGTTTGTCCCAAGTCCATACATGGTGTGTTCATGCTGGATTTTGGGAGGGTCTGCAAAGATAAGTCCATCCAAGCAAGCCTCTAGCTGGGGTTAAAGCAACAGAGATGGCTTCTTCATAGTCCCTGAACCATGACCAGCTGTAGTGGGATTTTGACTGCCCTTGGGACTTACTGAATAATGCTTCCTATCCTCTTTTCTGAAGCAGTATACAATTCAACATTGTAGAGCCTGGGGTTGGAAAAGTGACATGTGGGCAGACACATGGACACATGCTATGCCCTACTAGGAACCCACAACCTACAGAGACCAACATTACACTAGGGCAATTCAGAGAACCATGCTTCTATGACCTGATTAATACCGTGGTGTCCTTATGGCCTGCAGCCTCTGGGGCCGGCCAGAGCTGAGACTGTTAAAACATAAGTGTGTCCAGCTGGGGTCAGAGGTCTCGATTTGTGCTCTGGTGGATCTATAGGCCTACTGCCCGTGGCACTTACTTAGGGTTGGAAGTCATGAGATTCTTCCAGGTAGTTGGTCTCACTGTGGGAGCCTGGTTTTGGGTTCCACATCTAAGGATTGGGCTTAGTTCCTTCTTTCTCCACCATATGGGAAGCATCTACCTCCATGCTATGGTGCATGAATTTAGAGGAGGGTGGTGCTGACGTTGTCCATTCTTTTCTACCTGACTTCTTTTCAGTGTCTTTTTTATTAGTGTACTAGAAACAAGCACTGCAATGTCTCCTTTCATTTTCTAGATGTTTTGAAGGTGTTTTCAAATAAGAATAGCTGCTATAATTGTTGTGTCTACAGGGAAATGATGAGTGGTTTCTTCTGTCACTGTCTTGTTTTACCTCTGTTTTAATTTTTAGTTGTGCCCTTAACGTACTTGTGAGCAGTAAACAGGAAAACTGAGTCAATCTTCTCTCATGGTCTTAATAATTTCAGTATTATGTTTCTGCCCATCTGGTAGAAAATATGTTGATGTGAAGGTCAGTTACAACTCCTCTAGTCAAAATTTTGTTAGACTCTATAGTCCAAATCCAAATATTCAATGTCAGTCTTACTCCATTTACTTTGAAGTTGTAGGAGGAAATACATGCATTTAAAAATCTTTCAGCTCTGAGATAGTTCCTAGAATAGCTTTTCACATGTAGCAACTTAGTAAAACATTTTTGCTCTAAAAACAGAATGTTAACCTTGTGCTTAAGCCCTTGACTTTATTCTTCTTTTATAAAGTAGTAAACAGTTCTTCTTTTTATTGAATTTATTCTTCTTTTTCTGAATAGTGTGTTCTTGTAGGCCTTAGGTCTACCTCAAGATCTTATCACTTTACTCAGGCCACCAAACACAAAACCTGAGTTTGCATTTTGAGGACTACAGAATGCTTGTTTGCATGGGTCTGGAGGCAGCCATTTAATCTGCTAATCCCAGAGCATAAGAAAATGACAGGACTAATATATAGAAAGCAAAGAAATATACCATGGTAGACACTAAAATAGAAGGCTTTTCTTTTTCTTTGATGGTGCCATTCTCACTTGGCTTGTTACAGAGATTTTATATTGTATTATTTAATATTGTACATATTGGGGCTGGAGAGATATATCAGTGGATAAGTGCTTCCCTGGTAAGCACAAGGCCTGTGTTCAATCCCCAGTTCTGCCAAAAAAAAAAAAAATTGTAAGTATTAAAATTCAAATTTCAGCAGATTCAGAATCTGGGAAGGGTCTATTTCATTGTTCATAAATTGTACCTTTTCAAGTTATCTATCATGGTGAAACGGCAAATAAATTCCTTTTGACTTCTTTTATAAATGTATTATCATTTAACATGCCCACCTATTATGATTAGATTTCAACATATAAGTTTTGAAAAGACACAAACATTCAGACCATAGCTCTTGTTTTGAGTATGACTGAACGTCCACATGTCACGAGGTCACTAGAATATTCCATGCTCATGGCCCTTCGCTAATGCTACAAGCAAATGGCAGGGCAAGGATTTGCATACTGCTCTCATTGGTCTCTGCTCACAACCCTGCTCCATTGTCCCACTGGACATCACTTGGAAAACATAAACCCTGAGACACAAATTATTTGGCATCGCAAGACGAGAAGAGCCAAACACCAAGCATGGAGCTGAGTGTGGAAGCCCGCAAGGCTGCCTGAAGCCAGCCTGAGAGATTCTTACCTCTTACACTGCCTCATAGATGTGGGTTTGTCTGACGTGAGGAAATGAAGCATCACACTCGCAGTGGACTCAGGCACAAAGAGGCTCGACTGATCCGCCATTGAAAATATTCATCAAGTCAGCGTCTTCTCTGAGGTGAAGCCTGGGACTGTCACCATCTGTGAGCTGAGGGGCCTTCATCTGCAGCGACATCGAGGAGTCCTGAATTCCGGCCCCAGTTTTGCCATCACTGAGTATGGTGCAGCCAGAGTGCCAAAGTTCTCAGAGTGGGGATCGTCTTGAACACCTAGGTGAGGGGTAAATAACAGGGGGTGGATGTACATTTTAGGGGCTAAGGAATGTGGTTTATTTCCATTTCAGAGAATTGTCTGAGCATGGAAGCAGTAGGGAGTGCTGAGAAAGGTCTGAAGGAGGATGGAAAGTTTCTGTCATGTGGATTTGGGTCTCTGGCTCATGTGAGAGTAGCAAGCTGACTTTTAAGGGTGATTGTATCTCTTGATATTTACTGGGCTTTATACTCTCAGTGAATTACTAAAATTATTAAAGTATTATATTTGATAATTACCAACTACTTGACAATGGAATTGTTTATATGGGTGAAAGAGTTTGTACCTAAAGTACACTTTTTTGGGGGGGTCTACAGGGTGTTCAGGGTCACACTACTACATTGGATTCATAGTGATTCACCTGTTTACAGCCTCCCAAGAATTAGGATTATAGGAGCATGCCACCACACCCAGTCTCAATTGACATCTCAGCATTCCCCAGAGGTGGGGTTGGCATGGCAGACCTGGAGATCGAACCCGCAGCTCCTGTCTTGCAGGCACTTTATAAATTACACCTTTGGATTAATTCTTTTTACTTCTATTTTAACCTATGACTCATGATAAACACTATATATATATATATATATATATATATATATATAACATAATGATTTATATATATAAAATCTTGAGCCATATATGTGCACACACACATATATTTTCACATAAATATATATATATTTACACACATTAATATGTATAATATATATCCATATATATATTATATATATATACTCTTTCTTTTCACATACATTTTATGAAATTGTCCCTGTTTTGGTACACATACAAATGTATATACTTCTCATTCACTGGCACAGTAAGGGAGCCAACAAATTCTGGGAAGTCTATTACTTTGCTTTCTTATCATCTTTTTCCAAACTTGTGCAGTGTTTATTTGTGTTTAGTTTTCTTCCTACACTGCAAATCTGAAGCTGCTGCAATCCCTGAAGCATGACTATACAAGTCTGTAAGAACATAGTTTTGTTTTTTTACTGTGGATGTAATTCCCTTATTCTGTGGTCCAATTTACTCTGATATCTCACAGCAGTAGGTCAATTCTCCAAAGAACAGAAAAGAAGAAAAGGAGGAAGGATGCAGAGACAGTCGTGAAGGGCATGTGGCCCTTATGAAAGCCCTCAGTAGGTTTGTTGGATTGTCAGAGGTTCAAGCTGGGGTGTGAGTTATAAGGAACCATGAAGGAGAATGTGTCCCAAGGCTGAGGGTCTGTCAATATCTGTAGAAGATTCATTCTTCTTGATCATATCTTTTTCTGTTTCCTGCATGAATCAAAGTCTTGCTCTAAAGCACTTGTTTCCAATCTGCACCATGTCCATATGAGCAACAGTATTTCTCAAACTCTAGACATTTCTTATCCATTCATAGGAAATGTGATCATGTACTTGGAGACCTGCAGTATGGCATGCTTCTTCCCCTCCCTCTTTCCATTCCCAACATTTCTTATCTATTATTTATCAAGCTTCTGATTTCAACAAGGTTACAATATAGGTAAAGAGAAGAGGAATGTGTTAGAAAACAGTTTGCTGGCTGATGCTCTGTTGAACAGGCAGGGTGCTCTTTTGGAGTTTTCTAATTACTTAAAGCTGATGTTATTTCATGATTTATAGAAAACTGTCTCAGAAAGTGCTCACATTTTAAGAGGGATTGGGATGTCTTCCTAGACCAGACATGTATTTCTTTACTTAATAAATAAGTGGTACATTTCCTGAAAACTGTTCTTGGGCATAAACCCAATTCACTTCAGATTGGAGCCTGGAGCTTATAAGGTGCCCATATATTCATCATTACTTGTATTATTTTACTGTTAGCCATTGCAGTTCAATTCTATACTCTATGCTGTTGCAATGTGATGGATAAAATGAAGGAGGGAAGGAGGGACATCCATGAAGGCTTCAGGCAAATGCTTCATGGTTTAATACATGAATCTTCAACAGAAAGGTGAAATTACTCAGCATCTTGGGATATTTAAGTGCTTTATTTATACATTAAAGTGATAAAACCTAATTCCAAGGCTTGTTATTGATGAAATGATCAAAATATCCAGAAAATAAGCATTCAATCAATGTGGATATTACACATAATGTGCAGTTTCTCTGCAATCATCTGGCTCTCAACTTAGTGCTAGGAGAAGAAGCCAATGGTCCAATAGTAACCCCACCATTGCATGCTCTGGAGCAGATAGGAAAATAGTTTTCCAAGTATCTCTAGCCAATCATTAAGAATTCCTTCTTTGATGGGTAATGTTCACACTTTAGAAAGAGTCGTTATATATAATTTTTCATGACATCTTCAAGATCCCTCTGGAGAGCATGCAAATGAAGGTCATGTATTCTCATCTTCTCAGATAAAGTTTGTGAGATGTAATCAGGAGATCCTGAATATTCTGACACATAACCTTGGTGGTTTGATTTTCCAGTAGGTTTTGGTCTGCACTGGCTGTCCTGTTCTGTCATAATTACATTTACTAAATGAGGTCTGCACTTAACAATAAGGACATAGAGATGTTACTCCCATGCTAACAATTGAGTTGGAGGCTATGGGACAGGAGTTTCTTGCGTGCGTTTTCATCATAGCTGGTGGCCTCCTTGAAGGAGGCTGTGTGCAAGATGCCTCTGGTAAAGCCAGCCAATGCTGTCCTATTGGGGTGCTGGTCTTCCCTTCAGAGGGTACCAATTTCTCTAAAAATCAACTGGTTGACATTTCAATAACAGAGCAGAGCATGTTGACATCCAGCTGTCGCTTTCACTACCAATTTGTTTTAATGGGTCTCACACTGTTTTGCCTTCACTGTTTTGTGCAGCGTTGGTATATCTTGGAGGGAAAGTAGCCCAGCTTGAGCTGTAAACCTTTTATGAGGGAGGCTTGCTCATGTGTGGAAAGTCACAGGCAGCTGGTCAAGTCTGGCTGGTGAGCCGGGAGCACTGCAGCCCTGACCTTAATTATTCAGTGCCTTGCATTTTCTCTATTAATGTCTCCCTTTAAAAAATGTGATCTTCAATAACTTAAAAATAAAAACTATTTTTTCTGGCCAAATACCTTACAACTCTTATTCTTAATACATAAATAATATAGTATTCCACTGAGAACTAGAGTGGTGTTTGGAATGAAGGGTATTGGCAATTTTTGCTGGGGTGGACACTTATAATTATGTATGTTTAGTGCATTGTGGTCCTGTCAGTGTTCCTAATTATCAGCTGGACAGAAACAGGGATGGAGCATGTACGTGGAGGGAGACAGGAGTCCAGCGGTGCTATGATCCAGAACTGTGGGCCTTAGCCAAGACTGTAAGGTGATTACAGTGTCACCGAGATTACAAGTTGGCAACCAGCATTTGCAGGTCTGCTGGCACCTGCTGCTAGCAACTATGGGTACAAATTTGGTTTATGTACAATGAACCATGAAGTACATCCTACTAATATTATTTTTTAGTCTGCTAGTATTATGTAGTTTAGGTTTGTCTTTATGTTATATTTAACCTGAGCTTTTATAAATAGAAAACAGAGAGAGAGAGAGACAGAGAGAGAGAGAGAGAGAGAGAGAGAGAGAGAGAGAGAGAGAGAGAGAGAGAGAGAGAGAGAGAGAGAGAGAGAGAAATAGCAGGCAGGGTTCTTTTAGGAACCATTTACTTTTACATATGTTCAATCAATATTTATTGAACAGCTACCATCTTCTAACTACTCCTATATCTGTCCTAGGGTCATATAGAAATGTAGTCATTGCTGTAAAGGAATTTTTAATTCACAGGAAGAGATAAACTATTATGAGTGATTGGAACATAGGATTTAATGTGGAAAATGTAACAAAGCCAAAATAAATAAATAAATAAATAGTATCCCATGCACAAGAGTTTTTTTTCTATAGGATTTATTTAGAATACTAACTACAGTCCTTGCAATAACATTTGGGTTTTGTGTTAGTTGGTGCAAACTTCTTCAGCTGTCTTTTGTACTCACAGTCACTAAATAAGTATTTTATTGTGAATGGTGACAATAATTTTTCCCTTTTGTTTTTATTCCTTTTTTATTTATTTTATTTTATTGAAGAACAAATAGCAATGAGACAGTTTCAAGACAAATTAACAGGAGAGACTCGGTAAATTAATACATTGCAAACTGTTTTCACAATGTTTTGGTATCATACAAGGTGCATACATGATATTATACTTACAGATATTATTATAGCAGATGTCTCTAATCAGTGAATTAAGAGTGTAGCTGTTTACTTATCTTATTTTTTTATACCTGAATTATAACACAGATACAATAATTAATACTTTCTACCTTGCTATTTTCCTAGTGGTTGTCCATAGTACTAGAAGCTGACATAATATCTTGTCCAACCATTATTAGTGCAAATCTTGCTTCTCATAGAATTATGCAGAGGCACGGCATATTTATCCTAACTGTACTGTTTATACACACACATCATGATTCTTCCTTTGTATGCCTCTTTTTTACCTAGACCTGTCAGAGATGGGCACTCCATTGTCATTAAACCAATTTAGGTGCCTTGTTTTTATTCTTGACTTGAAAATTATATGAATTGTCTATTTTGATAAGTAAAGTAAACAAAAAAAGAGTTAATCTTTGCAGACACCAGAAAATCACTTTTAATTTTTATTTTTTTAGTGTTCCTGGAGATTGTGCCAAGGGCTTTTGCATGTTACATAAAGGCTCTTCTTCTGAGCTATATCCCCAAGCTAAAAACTTACTGCATATCATGATTTGAGAAGATAAAATTGAATGTGAGGCTCCGCCTTTCATAAGACACTTCCTAGAAGACTTCGACAGTGTGACAATCACTGAGGCAGTGGGCAGTTTAGGTCAGGAGTCAGTTATGTACTGAAGTTGTCAAGAAAACCACTGTCTGCTGTGGCCCCATAATATTTCTGATGAGAAAATTTGTGGCATCACTGAGTTACAGTATGTTATAGTACATGATCTTCTATGTCCTGAGTCCTCACTGACCTTAAATGGCTAGAAGAGTGTTGCCTGTCTTTCTTTCTCTCTAACTTTTGGTCTGGAAACTTAAGTTGTTAACCCTCCAGAAGAGAAGCTTCTGTTGTTAATCTATAACATACATAGGCTGTTGAGTTTAACCTCAAAATGAATATCAAACATCTTAGACATAACATGGAGCAGGCATTTTCCATCAAGTATTGATATGTTAAACTTTAAATCCCTACAGAATGTGAAGAAAAAAATAAAAATGTATTTAAAAATAGAAATAAACAACTACATATTTTTATACAGAATTTCAGAAACCTAACCATATACAGCATTGTAACACTACTGTTATTAGCTGCTGGACTATATTGGCTTATTTTGCTGAAATAAGCACCTACAGTATTTAAATGGCAATGGAATACCCATATATGACAAAACTAAACAAAAAGTCAATTTTGTAGTGTACTTAGGATAGATATATAGCTACTTTCTCTTAATTCAATAAGAAAGATTTGCACTAAGTTTTTGGACAGGATATTAGGTCTGCATCTTGTACTATGAATAACCACTAAGATAATATGCAGTGTATTAATTATTGAAAATGTCCTGCTGATTGGTTTTGTCCTATTGATTGCTATTTGTTTCTCAATAAAATTAATTTTTTAAAAAAGAAAACCACTGAAGGGCACTAGCAGACCTCAGGATATCACATTTAAATGCATCTTCCTCCAACTGGGGAAATACAAGCCCTCGGTCTCAGCTGTCTATCGTCAACCTGTGAGCTTTGTGCCACAGAGAGATGTTCATATCATTGAAAGCTCTAAGAGTTTCTCCATTGAGGGATTAGGAAAATAAAAAGAGCAACACATTTTATATGGGGAATTTCATATTCTCAAGATATGAACTAGTAAACAGAGGTTGACTCATTTGGCAGGGTAAATGAAGGCAAACATTTTAGAACCATTTAAAAGGAAAGTGGGGCTGGAGAGATGGCTCAGTAGAATAAGCACTTCCCTGGCAAGTGCAAGGGTCTGAGTTCAATTCCTGATTCCGCCAAATAAAAAAAAAAATAAAAAGTAAATAAATAAATAAATAAATAAATAAATAAATAAATGGAAAGAAAAAGTTAATATCAGTATAACGCACTGGAAGTGGTTTAGTGGAAAGGGATTTTTTTCCCTCTTCCTTCCCATCTACCCTTCTTCCTCTGTTTCTCCTTCCCACCCCACATCCTTGTTTTCATGAGTACATTGAGGGGATGGAATGCACTGATGTGGACTTTAAAGTGAAATTAAATGGGAGAACTAGTCACAAGCCATGGAACTCTTCTTCTTCTGCCTGTGCAGATGCTTCCTTGCGATTTGCTTTCTTACAAATCGGCTCGATCTGCAGAGCTCAGTATTATTCTACTGAGCCATCTCTCCAGCCTTGGCCCCTCATTCTTTCTATAATAAAGTTTCAGATGAACGGCCAGCCTGAGAGCTCAGAAGACTAAAGTGCCTGCTAAGGCAGAGCTCAGGGGCTCAGGTTCAAGCCCCGGCCTGCCGTGCTGGCCCCATTAGTGGAGTGTTCTGAGACAGCCATTGATACTGCGTGTGATACTGCGTGTGATAGCGCATATGCCAGAATCCCAGCACTTCAGAGGCTCAAAACAGAAGAATCACTGTGATCTGATCTATGTAGTGAGACCCTGTAGACCCTGCCCTAAATACAAAAAGAAAAGTAAAGTAAAGGTTTAGATGAAAACATGACTAAAGGATTGTTTCACACTGTTAACCTTAAACCTCTCCTAAATCAGGTTGAAAATGCAACCACTATAAACACTCAATTCTCTATAGCCTAGTGGGTTGAGACTACTCAATTAAATTGTTAGGTCCAAGATCGGGCGTGGAAGGAAGGACACCAAGAGCCGAGGCCTTGTGGAAGTTCAGGATTTATTCCAGAGGCTGTGTTGACACAGGGCCACCAGGCAACTGGGCCACAGTGACCCCGAGCCTTAGATGACTTAGGATTATATAGCACTTTTGGCGGCAAAGCAGCAAGCAGGGTATACAGAAGCCAATCGCGTGTGTTAGCTGGGCTTACATTGGAACAGATAGGATGGCTCGTATTGACCTTTACAACAATTGGATGGTGCGGGTTTTTAGGGAGGGTTATTCTTGGAAGTGTCCTGCCGTTCCGGGAATTGATGGTCTCGGTGGGGTTATCTTAAGAACATCTGTAAGCTGTGGGGCACGTAGGGACATCACGCACTGGAGGGTAGGGCAGTAACCATAGTAACCTTAACAATCTTTTGTGACTTAGTAACATGGTCTGTCTGACTCATGGAGTCTGTTTGACTTGGACCTTACATTCCCCCCTTTTGGTTTTTCCCATTTTTAATCTTAAAAATGTGTCTGGGCTTCCTGGTCTGGTAAAAACTGGTATTGTTGTCTGATTATCATGAGCTTGATAGAGGATAGTTGTTCTCGGCCATACGTGATAAGCTTATTAAGGAGGCATGGCCCTATAATGAGAGCTAGTATGAGAATCAGGAGTGGCCCAGCTAGAGCTGAGAGGAGTGTAGTCAACCATGGGGAACGATTGAACCAGGACTCAAAGAGCCCTTGTTGTTGTCTTTTTTTTTTCCCCATTGTTGTAACTTGTCCCTAAGCTTGGACATAGAATCTTTAACTACCCCTGAATGGTCTGCATAAAAACAGCATTGTTCCTTTAAGGCTGCACAGAGACCCCCTTCCTTGAGAAAAAGGAGGTTTAGCCCCCCTTTTGGTTTTCAATATCTCTAATCTTAGAGATTGGTGTTACCTATGTGTAACTACAGAGTTTGTCAAGGTCCTCAAAAATAGGGAAGGGGTACAGATGTCGGTCAAGACAAGGCTTGGGTCACAGAGGTGAGGGAGTTGGGAGAGGCAGGTGCATACAGAACAGGAACACAGCGAGGTTAGAAGGGCAACAAAATGGAGTCAATTTTACAAATAATAACATCTAATAATCATTCAGCAGATCTGTGGCATATGGATTGTCAGACCTAGGGAAAACACTTAGTACTCTCCAGTTTGTAAGTGAGCCATTGGCTGGGTAACTACCGATAAATCTGCATAAGCGTCTATTGAAAGTTTTATAAGCTCTTTTCTTATATTGGCAGTTAACATGGGTTTTTTTTTTTTTTTTTTCAGGCTGAGAGGGAAGACACATAACCATCTTAGTCTGAAATATCCTCTGACTCCATCATAAACACTTTCTTTTCCTTCTCTAGAAGCTTTGGACATTTTTCCTTGAAACATCCCTTCTCTTTGGATCTAGGAAAACATAACTTTTTTCATCTATAATTCCATTCTGTATCTTTTTTACTATGAAACACTTCAACTGAGAACAATTTATTCCTGTAAACCCTCTTTACTTTTGTAGCTTGTATTAGACTTTGGAATCCACTGAACAAGATATACTTCAATGTGTCTTTGTAGACAAAATCTGGTGGATCCTAGTCAAAGGGATCTTAACCTAGCATATTTGTTATAGATTTTACCTGTATAATTACCTGGGTTTTTGGTATCTATTAGGAACCAACAATTTTTTTTTGAGATATTGGAGCACATATATTTAAAGCATGAACATTTCAGCTAACATTTATAAACTTTGAGACCCAGCAATTGTAACTTACTAGCCCTTAGACTCATTTATTTATGGAGTCTGTCAGTTTGTTATTAGTCTCTCTAGCTATAGGTAAGGGATATCACACCTGTATTAACAATGAGTGTGAAATATTTGAGTTACATCAGAAATCAACCAGATTAACATACTTTTATCATGAAATATGTAGCATTTAGTTAGATTAGACCAATGGAATATCTTTTAAGCCTTGTACATGAAGAACAATTTATTTTATTTATAAAAACTGGTCAGCATAATTTTGATTTAGCTAGCAACCTGAATATATATATATATATATATATATATATATATATATATATATATATATATATATATATTACAGTATCTCAATTTACCTAAAGCAAGATTTTTAAAGTCTGTTTTTATTGAGGTGGATAACTGGAAGGAAGGTCAGGGTTGGAGAAGGACAAAGAGACCTGTGCCAATGTCCAGCAATGGGCTGTTTTTCCCTTTAGTCATGATTACTCAGGGCTCCTCCATGGAGATGACAGGTAGAGGTAACAGTCCAGCCAGAGGGAAGAAGCAGGCCCAGGGCCCTCCAGTTTTACTGGATCATCTGGGAAGCTGAGCCTGAACTCTGGGGCCTCCGCCTCAGAGTGCAGTCTCACTTCTAGTGGCTGCCTTAGCAGTCAGTGCATGGCTTGTGGGCCTCTTAAGGCAGTCCCTCGTACAGTGGCCAGGTTCTTGACAGCAGTAGCAGATGAATCTCATCATCTTTGAGCTCTTCTTGGAGCCCAGAGAATCAGACTTAGGGTCTGTTTTGAGGCTGCAACAAAGGCAGCCAATTTTTGTCTCTTTTGTTTTCTCTCCCTGGTTTTCTCCCAGCTTAAACAGTTATAGGACACTTAAACAGTTTTTACTAAAGTATTAAATGAGTTGTCTGGAGCAAAAACTATCTTTTATAGCTCCTGATCTGTAAGAGTAATCTGTCCCTCTAATTAGTGTCTGGCGCCGCTCCCGTCCCGTGGAAGAAGACACTCAGACACGGGGTTCAGCAAGCCTTTATCGAGTGGGATGCAAGCCTCTACATGCGTCCGCTACCCGCGGCTCCTACCGTGCAAGCATTTATCGGGTGTGATGCAAGCCTCTACATGTGTCTGCTATCCGTGGCTCCTATCGTGCAAGCATGGCTGATCTCGTGATACAGCAAGCTATATAGATTTCACAAACCAATCATAATTATACACGTGGCCAATTACTATTGGTAGATCTTACAGCAATGGCGGGCTTATTCTAAATAAGGGAGAGGTTGGTACAGCAACAAGAACCAGGAAGCCAGATATGGGCGCCATCTTTGCAGACACGATGGGCGGGGGAGCGAGGAGCGGGCGCCATCTTGGCTCAGCTCCCAACAAATTAGCATCTCAGGAAGTATGTTTTACATAAAATAACTACGAGGCTTGGTTTTAGGTTAACATTACAATTAGAAGTACATAAATTGATCATTTTCAATACTGTTGATCCCTCCCTGAAGGCAGAAACACTTTGTATTTCTCTAGTTAACTCAGGCTCCACTTTGCACATTGTATCAGGTTGTAGACTTATAGTAATGTGGCAGTCACAATAATATTCTAGATAAAGCTGCCTGTGTTTAAATTCTGGTGTATGCCATTTACTGAACAAATGGTTGGTCTTGCCTCAATGTCTTTATACAATCAAGCAAATAATAAGAGTTACCTCAGCAAGCTATTGTCAGAGTTCAAAAAGTTAATGATAAAGAATTAAGCACAATAATTAAGCACTATATCCAATAACTATTAGCTATTTCACACTTTATTCTATAATGCAAATCATGCCTTACATTCTACAAAGAAGAGTTCAACCATATTTGGAACTTTACCAGCTAGTATTTTTATATTTTTGGAGTTTTGAACCTAATTTTTCCTTCAAATGAGATTTATCCTACCAAATGCTTTAAATCTTCACACTATTATATTGTTATGCAAGGTACAGGATGCCTTATACCCTTGAGGGATACTATACCCAGTGAAGTTGGGTCCTGACCGAGGCCATTTTAAAAGCATTCTTCTTATTAGCTACACTCTTTACTAGATATAGGAGTCACTTGATGTATCCACTGGAGCAATGGTGGCAGGTGTTGTCAGTGCCCATAGAAAGCATTTTGGCACTTTAGAGGCTTTCTGCTATCTCTTCCTTAAAAGTAGTGCTGAGCTAAGCCTCATGGGGACATTCATCAGCTGCTCCTATTAACAAAATTATCATTTCAGGGCTGGGGAGAGAGCTTGGTGATCTAAGCACCTGTCTGGCAAGTGCGAGGACCTGAGTATGATTCCCGATTCCAGATTCCTAGCAGGTCCCAGAACTTGGTGTGCCTGCTGTCTCCAAAAGCAGGACTGTGGCAGATGCCTGTCATCTGAGCCCTGGGGAGGCTGGGACAAGGGGAAATCTGTGAGTCTGGGCTATGCGGTAGGGCCCTGTACCAAGCAAATCAATCAATCAATCAATCAATCAATCAACCAATCAATAAAACAATCAATAAAACAATATCTAAAAGAATCATTTCAAAGGTGAAACCGGGGTTTGTTCAGGGAGAAGCTACCAACTAGTCCAACAATACTTCCAGATCTGCTTTGACATGTCTGAAGAAAAGTGAGCTTGGCTTGGCTTTTCTAGCTGGTTTTGTCTACAATGACCCCTTTCGAGGCTCCAGTGCTTCTCAACACTCACAATATCATGATTATTTGAAGTATGGTTATTTTGGGTTTTTTTTTTGGGTGCAGTACTGGGGATTGAACTCAAGACCTTGCATTCGCCAGGCAAGTGATTATTCTACTGAGCTATCTCCCCAGCCCTTGAAGTTTTTTTTAAGACATCATTTTATGCCTGTGTCCACTATGGACCATACAGACCCAGACATTATTTATTGTTAGTTTTAGAAAGATCTGCTGTTAAGCCAATTAGTTTGTTAGGCTGGATCTGAACTTGCAATCCTCCTGATTTAGCCTCCTAGAGTGTGAAATTGCAGACACGCGTCACTATGCCTGTACAATCAAGAGGATTTTTAGAGGCCATTATTTCTCAATGACACTCAATTTTAGGCCTATAATCATGATCCTATTATATAGGAATACAATTACATAGAGGGTAGGTTTCTGGCTGCACATTGTGAAATTTGTAAATAATGTGACTGTGTTTAAGTAGGTAGGAAAAAGAATTGTCCAACCTATCCCTTATCTAATGTTTTTCCTTCCTCTTATTATTCTAGTGAGGTCCCATGACCCACAAAATACACTGCACATCTAGGAATCTGTTAAAAGGCTCACTCTCAGGATCCTTACCAGATCTACCAAAAGAACTCATGCAGTTAAATAGATTCTCCAGATGCTTTAAGCCTCATTAAGGCTTTAAACATCCTGCTCTATAACAAACAATATTCTAGAGTTTTTAGTTCTGTGTGCTGTATAGGTATGTTGTATATTTAGGTCATAAGGGATGGTTTTTCACAGTTCTTTCCTGTAATTTCTCATCTGAAGTTTATTTTTTGGCCTTCACATTGTGACATGGTACATTTCGTCTCTGTTGCCCCTAGTGCCCTGGAAGTAATTCTAGGTCAGTACTCTGAATTTTTCAGGTATAAAAATGTAAAAGAACTAGAAAAGATGGATGTTGATTTTTCACTGACATGATTTGCCTTCTTTTTCTAAGCCAGAGGGTATAATCTAAGAAAATGCCAATTGGACTGCATAAAACTTAGATTCTCTGTGGATGTTGCTGGACTATTGTTCTTTATTTCCTTCAGTCACAGCCCATAAGAGGATGTCAGGAATCTCATGCAGTAACATCTTCCTAGGAGGTAATTTTCTCTGAAAATATCTCTAGCGGTATGCATTTCACTGCCACGAGCTTTGTATTTCTCTGTTTCCTTAATGAGTTCTGACCTGGAAGAGTCTCAGGAAAGACAGAAAGAGCTGCTAGAGATGTTCCAATTTCAAGGCCAACTATCTCTCCCAGCTACTGTGGCTGAAATAAACATGTTGCTTTCTGTATTCAGGACTGAAATGATGCAGCAATGTGGGAAGAAATCCTGACGGCTTGTTCTTGAGTCTCTTGCAATTTCTGCATGACATCTAGGATCAAGATGTGTTATTGTGCTTCAGTATCTTCCTCCATTTCTGAATTCCTCTAGTCTTAGAGAATTAATTTTTGCTCTTTTTTTGGGTGGCAAGAACATACAATCCCTCATCTATGAGCCTAAAGTTAATGTGCAGCTTTCTGCTAATGAGGGGCTATGGGCATTCCAACAGAATGCTTACTACATGAAGGTAACTGTGGTTAGAAGAGCCACTAAACTCATGAACAAGCACACTAGTAGATGTTACTTTTTTGTGTGCAATATTGGAGATGAAATTAGGGCCACTCTGTACCTTTCCATTTTCAAATTTTGTCACCTGATCTTGCTAAGTTTCTCAGCCTGGCTTTATCATCTTGTTCTCTTGCCCCAGCATCTGGAATAGTTGGGAAGACAGGCATGCAGCCTGACAGACCTCATTACATCTTAAAAACAAAACGGAATGAAACAGTAAGCACTGTGACTTCATGCAAATGCCAGTAATTCTTCGTAGCTGGCACAGAGCATTTATATTTCGCCTAGTGTTGTAGTACGCATTTATTCTTGATACTTACCAGATACTTAAAGTCTCTCATGTATCTTTATATTTCCTCAAATTCCTTGATCAGTGCTTTTCCAAAAGCATACAATCTCACTGGGGTCAATACATAGAGCACAGTAAACAGTCAAATAAAAAAGATAAATGAGTCAGGAGGTTTAGATTCTCTTCTTTCTCTTTCTGGTACCAGGGACTGAACTCAGGATCTTGTGCTTACCAGGCAGGTGCTTGTGCCAGTGAGCTATATCCCCAGTCTTCTGCTTTTTTATTTAACACTGAACAGAAATGCAAACTTGTAGAGAACAACAAACATCTCTGGGATGTTTTTCCTTAATAATATGCAAGCACTGGAAGAGATGAGCATTCAGATCTTTTCTGAAGTGACAAATTTAGCACTGAGCTTGAGATATAGAGAAAGTCAAGTGGATAAGCCCACCCAGAATCTTAGGTGAGACCCCAAGGTTAGGGAATCAGAATGTGCATGTGGTTGGCATGTGTGCACTCTGTTTCATTCATTAAGAGAGGCGAAGGGCCTGCCAAATAGCTCAGCAGATTAAAGTGCCTGCAAGAAGGCACAGGGTCCAGAGGTTTGATCACTGGGCCTGTCATGCTGGACCTACCTGCAGGGTGTGGTGCTGAGAGGACAATTGAGACTGGGTGTGGTGGCACACACCTATAATCCCAACTTTTGGGAGGCTGTAAACAGGCGGATCACTACAAGTCCAGTCTAGTCGCGAGACCTTGAACACCCTGAAGACCTTTCCCTAAAATACTAAAAAAAAAAAAGAAAAAAAAAAAGAAGAAGAGAAGATCTTTGTGTACAGAGAGCAAGGCAAAACTTCTGCCCAACAAGTGCTAAGGGACAAATGGTTGAAAAGAAGGCTGTGATGACAGATGATGAGTAGTAGTGGGCAGTGAAAGGAGCTCTGGAGAGAGTGTGGTCACCGCAGGCACCCGTTCCCTTTTCAGCAAGGTCCTGAGGGTTTTCTGTTGCTGGTTTTCTGGATGTGGGTCTTTTCCTTCCTGGATATGCTTTCATTTTCAGCTTCAGTTTTCCTCTGCATTCCCCAAAGAAGGCACTAAATGTGTGGATCTTTCACTCCTTATTCTTTCTTTTATCTATTAATATTTGTCTAATTTTATCTATTAATTTTTACAAATAATATACTTATAAAAGTAAGAAATAATTATCCAGTAAAGATACAATAGATATTGTGACAGGTAAAGAAATATCTCAAAAGAATAAACTTGGATGTGGGAAAAGAGAAAAGAAGGAATGGGAAAAAAAAAATATATATATATATAATAGTTAAAAGAATTATATTACTCGAACTCCACAGGACGGAAACCCAGTTTGGGACCCAGGTAAGCAGAATTCCAGCAGAAAGGCTTTGTTTGGGACCCTACAGTAGATCTCCCTGCAGAGAGGTTATGTGCTAGACTCAGTGAGCTAATCCAGGAACAGAACATCTAGCCAGTGAACACAGCAGATTCACTTCCATGAGCCAAAGCAGGAAGAAGATGAGTATGACAGCCAGTCTCAAGTCAGACTCAGCTAGTTGAATTTCAGTTCAGTAGACTCCAACCCGGTGAGCTAAGGAATACTGCTAGGGCCAGCAGAACACAGATATAGACCCAGATCCATGGAAGCACCCTCCTGAGACAGAGGTGGCTATAGGTAATGAGGGTGAACTAGTCTGCCTGGAAGACTCCAAGTACATCAATGAGAAGTGACCCAACTGAACTTAGGGGAACTAATTTCAATACAAATACCCAATTTAATATCTGGTATAACTATACAGCCATAATATTTGATCTTATGCTCTAAAATACAAAGCCATTAACTACAAAAGTTTGTCAGTTGCTAAATCTCACTACCTATTATTACTGTTACTAACTATATTACTGTAAGTAGAAAACCATATCTGCCTTAACTACATGCCCTCTCTTTGGTAATAATATTGGGAGGCAATGGGCAATGACTGCACCAAAGCTCTACACTGGAGGAAAGAGGACAGTGCCAAACAGAAGCCAATATCTCACTCTCAATTGAGAGGGCAAAAATTGGAATACATACAAAACAATTATCTCTGACACAGAAGAGATATCTAAAGAATAGACTCTTTACAAAGAGGCTCTGATCACAGTGATACAACTAAATACTACAAAACTTTCACAAAAACACTATCCCAGAAATCAAAATAAAGAGTTCCCTCTGAAATATAAAATGACAAATAGAATAAGCAAAAAGTATTTTCAGGCCCCAGGCCAATGAAGAACAAATGCAGGAGGCATTAGCATAGAAGAAACTGGGAGTCATACACCTGAAATAATACTACCTGAAGTAAAGAGACAACTTCAAAAGAGTCTAGAGGAAATCAGATAAGAAATAATATCCCAAGTTAAAAAAAGACAGCTATAATGAAAGAATTACTAAGCATTTCTAAAGAAGACATTGATTAGAAAATGGAGGAGAATAGAAAAATGATGGAAATCTTGAATGAGGAACATAGAAAAGAAATAGAATGCATTAAGCAGATTCAGAGAGATAGTCATGGAATCAAAAATTGAAATAAAAGTCAGAAAAACCACCTGAATGAAAGTGAAGATAGACTTTAAGACCTTGGACATTGTTGCAGATAGTGAAAAAATAAGGAAAGATCTCTTAAAAACAAGTAGTGTTTGTAAATAGAATATCATGTATGCACCTTGTAAAACAAAAAACCACTATGAAAATATATGCAATGAATTAATTATTGAATCTGTTCTACTAATTTGATTTGAAACTGTCTCATTGCTATTTGTTCTTCAATAAATGTATGGAAAATAAAAAAAATAATACAACATCTGTAAAATGATGCAAACATAAACAACATAGGACTAATAGTCATCAATGATATAGAATGAGTCAACACAAATGGTATAGAAAGAATACAGAAAGAAGTAATTGCAGAAAACTTCCCAAATATGGGGAAAAATTTGGACATTCACCTAACTGAGACATACAGAATTCCACAATAATATCAACCCAATTAAAAACACAGCAAGGCATAAATAATAAAGATCCCAGTAACTTAGCACAAGAACAGCTTACTAAAAGCTGTTAGAAAAAGAAACAGACCACAATTAAAAGAAAAGTCATCACAATAATGGTGGATTTCTCCTCACAAACCATGAAGTCAAGAAGAACATGGAGTAAAGTATTTCAAGTCCTAAAGAATATAAATTCCAACCCAGACTGGTATACCCTGAAGAACTGTCTTTCATGCTTAATGGGTAAGTGAAATACTTCTATGGCAAAGTAAAACTAAAGAATTTCATGCTGAACAAATCAACACTACACAGAGTAGTAAAAGGATATTCTACAAAGGGATCAAAATGACTATGAGTTCAAGAATGAGAATGGAAGGAACCCACCAAGGAGGGCAAACAATCAAACACAAGAGAAAAGTAGGTAACCAACAGCAGGAAAATAACATGATAAACATGAGTCAGTACATATTAATTGTAACCATCAATGTAAATAGCCTCAATTCACCAAGTGAAAGAAATAGATGGGCAGAGTGGATTAAGAAACAAAACCCAACAATATGCTGTGTACAAGAAACACATGTAACTCATAAGTAAATTAATAAGCTGAAAGTCAAAGGATGGAAAAAAACACCACATGACCCAGAAAAAAAAAAGCAGGGTTAGCAATCCTGTGTACAGAAATTCTGAACTTCAAACAAAGAATGATCCAACAAAATAAAGAAGGCCCCTGTATACTGGCTAGAGGAACATGGCAAGAGGAAGAGGTAACAGTCATAAATATGTATGCACCGAATACAGAAGCACCCAGTGATATAAGAAAAATTTTAATGGACCTGAAAAATCTAACACCCAGTACCACAATCTTAAAACCCACTTAGAACCCCATCAAGATATGGTAATTAAATAACACTCTTCTCAGCAAATAATGGGTTACAGATGAAATTAAATAAACAATATCTTCAATCTAATGAAAATTCAAGCACAACTTACTGGAATTCTACACAGTTCTTAGATAGGAATTTATAGTGATGACCTCACACATTAGGAAAATAGAATGGGAACAAATAAAACCCCTAATACTACACCTCAAGCTTACAGAAAAAAGAAGGGCAAACCAAGCCCAAATCCCAAATAAGGGAGCAAGTCATACAGATGGGAGCAGAAATTTATGCAATTGAAACAAATAAATAAATCAAAGAACTAATGAATCAAAAATCTGGCTCTTTGAAAGAGTAAATAAAATTGGTAAACCCTAGCTAACCTTATGAAAGAGGAAAGAAAAAAGTCAAACTCAAGCAACAAGGAATGAAAAGGGCGAACTTATTACAGACCTTGTGGAAATTCAGAAAATCATAAATAGCTATGAAAATCTTTACTCTTACAGAATCAAAGACACAGAAGAAATGGACAGATTCCTAGATAGATTCAAATTACCAAAACTGAATCAAGAAGATAAAAGAACTCTAAATAACCAAATATCTGCCAATGAAACTGAAGTTGTAATAAAAAATTATCAACAAAGAAAAGCTCAGGTCCTGTTGGATACACAGCTGAATGGTACAAGAAATTTAGAAATGATTTAATCTCAATACTCCTTAAACTCCTCAATGAAATTGAAAAGCAAGCAATACTCCCAAAATTTCTGGAGGCAAGTATTATACTGTTACTAAAACCAGAGAAAGATTCAACCAGTAAAGAGAACTATAGGCCAGTCTTCCTCATGAACATATATACAAAAGCCTCAATAAAATAGTAGCAAATAGAAATCAACAAAACATCAAGGTTATACACTTTGACCAGGTAGGATTCATCCCATGAATTCAAGGATGGTTCGATATATACAAATATAAAAATATAATACAATATATCAATAAAGCCAAAACAAAAAACATGATCATCTCAATTGATGTAGAAAAGGCTATTGACAAAGTCCAATACTAATTCATGATCAAAATACTACAGACATTGCAATAGATGGCCTATACCTCAACCTGATAAAAACCATCTATGTCAGTATAGCAGCCATCATAATTTCAAATGGGGAAAAATGCAATCTTTTACTCTCAAATCCAGGACAAGTCAAGGATGCCCTCTATCACCACTGCCATTGAATATAGTTCTGGAATCATTAGCTATTGTCATTAAATAAGAAAGAGAAATAAAGAGAATAATAGGTAAAGAAGTTAAAGTATCATTCTTTGCAGGTGACATGATACTCTATTTGGAAGACCCAAAAAACTTCACCAACAAGTTCCTGGAATTCATGAACAAGTTCTGGAGCATTGTATGTTACAAAATCAATACTTAAAATCAACAGCATTCCTCTCCACAGATAACACACACACTGAGAGAGAAATTAGAAAAATAATATACTTCACAACAAAATAAAAAAAACCTAGGAATTATTTTAACGAAGAAGTAAAAGACCTTTATAACGAAAATCACAGTGCTCTGAAGAAAGAGATGAAAGAGAATTTCAGAATTTTAAATATATTCCTTGCTCCTGTATAGGAGGAACCAATGTAATGAAATTGGCCAAACTCCAAAAATTTCTACACAGATTTAATGCAATCCCTATCAAAATACCACCAACATACCTCACAGATCTAGACAAAATATTCCTAATATTTATTTGGAACCACAAAAAACCTAAAACAGCAAAGTCAATCCTGGGCAACAAATGTAAGGCCAGCAGCATTACAATCCTTGACTAGAGGGATTGTAATCCCTCTGGTGAAATTGTACTACAAAGCTACAGTGTTCAGATCAACATGGTACTGGCAAAGGGAGAAAGAAAGAAAGAAAGAAAGAAAGAAAGAAAGAAAGAAAGAAAGAAAGAAAGAAAGAAAGAAAGAGAAAGAAAGGAAAAGAAAAGAAAGGAAGGAAAAAGGAAAGAAGAAAGAAAGAAACAGAGAAAGTAAGAAACAGAGAAAGAAACAGAGAAAGTAAGAAACAGAGAAAGAAACAGAAAAAGAAAATAGGCCTGAGGATCAGATGAATGGATTAAAAGATGCAGGAAGAAACAACTTTCTTTTTTCATTATTGTTAAAGAGGTTTTCTTCCAGTGAACATGTTTGGCTCCTTTGTTGAAGAGAAGAAAGCTGAGTGTGTTTGTAATTCCACATGTTGAAAACTAAATACTAGATCAGTTTCTATTGTCATGCACTAAATGAATTTAAAATAGATTAAAGATCTAAACACTAAAACAGAAACACAAATAGAAAGTGCGTGAAAATCTATTCTCCTAGAATAGAAAGATGTAAGGGTAGGCAAACACTTCATGAACAAAAATCAGACTGCATACAAAATACTTCAAAGAAGCAAGAGTTGGAACCTCCTCTTATTGAGAAGTTTATAGACATGAGAAGAAATCACCCACAGAAGAAAAAGACAACCCACAAATTTGGAAAAAGTTTTAACAAATAATCCCTGAAAAGAAGGTCTTCCACCTAGATTATATAAAGAACTAAGAAAAATTAGGGCCCCAAATCTTAAAGATCCAATCCCAAAATGAGCACTTGAGATGAATACATACTTATCAGAGGAAGACATGAAAGGGGCAAATAAGTACCTGAAAGATGCTCCACATCACTGACCATCTGAGAAATACAAATTAAAACAACACTGAGATGACATCTTACTACAGAAAGAATGGCTACCACAAAGAAATCAACTAATATCAATGGTGGAAAGGGTGTGGGGAGTAACGAACCCTTCTCCACTGCTGGTGGAAATGTAGTCTGGTATAACCACTATGGAAATCAGTGTGGAAATTCCTAAAAAAGCTAGCATTGGAAATTCCATTGAATCCAGCTGTTCCCTTCTGGAAATTTTCCCCAAAGACTGAGAACATCATATCATATTGATATATATGCACCCATGTTTATAGCAGCACAAGTTGTCATAACCAAATCTTGCAAACAACCAAAATGCCCATCATTTGAGGACTGAATGAAAATGATGTGCTAGATTTATGCTATGGAATATTACTAAGCTATAAAGAAAGACAAACTCGAAGCCTTCATAAGTAAGTGAATTCATCTAGATGTTATACGCATTAGTGAAATAAACCAGACCCACATGTGTTAATATCATATTGTTTCCCTAGTGTAAGAATACAAAAGAAGAAATAAAACTTGAAAGTTATAACAGATATAGTAAAATAAAAAGAAATGGAACTTAAGGATGAAATAACAAAGATGAAAGGAGGAAAGGTAGGGTAAAAGGTAGGGGGAATACATGCAAGTAAGTATACGGGATGGCTGACATGATTTTACTCAGAATTTCCATCAAGTTTTTGTAAAATTGTTAGTGTGTAGAATTTTCTCTTTGGCTAACTCTGATGATATCTGCATCTAAGCAATGACATCAAGGACAGCAGTGCGTAATACAAATGCCATGCTTGAATGCCTGCCATCTTGATCTTCTACTTGAGCACCTTTTATAATATCATATCAAGTATTACTATACTCTTTAAAATAATTTTTCGTAAAAGGTAAGAGAAGAAAGAAAAGACAGACAAGAATAAAAATGTAAGGCCTTCTGTGGATAACCCACTACTCCTGTGCGCTGCTGAACTGTGTTGGATTGTTTTATTTTAAAAAAATACACACTTTCATGTGGGAAACTCAAAGTATAAATTGAAAAATGGAGGCTAGATATTAGGAAGCTTAAATAACTTGTTTAAATAGGAAGGAGAATAAAAGAGAGAAAAAGAGAAAGGATGGAAGAGAAAAGGGATTTTTTTTTTTTTAGGTATTTTTTATGTATTAGGCCCCATCCTAGAGTGAATTATCACTCAAAGGATATTTTAAAAATATCGGAAAAGAGCAGTGTTCCAGTTCCTCAGAGGAGCTCCGGTCTTCACAGTCAGCTTGGAGTGGTCTCCTGGCTTCTAGAGCTGACTCTTCAGCCTCCACCCTGGACCCTGCAGCTTTGTCGCGAAGACTCTGCAGCCTCCTGATGTGGACTTACGTGGAACACCGCAGTGAGCTCCGGGCCTTGGACTGAATCCCTCAGTCTCTAACGGGCAGACGCCCTCTGCTCGCTTCCTCATCTGATTCTCGCTGATCGTCATAAGCCAATCTTGTGATTCCTTATACATTTGTGCATCTTGTGTTATATCAGTTCCTCTTGTGAAACCCCAACTAGTAAAAAAAAAATACTACTAATTTTCATTAGTTAATTGAAAGGAATAGCTTGCTTATAGTGGTTGATCAAATCTGCATGCCTGTATTTGGTAATCTGAGCAACTATTTTTAAGAATAGACAATATAACACCATTGCCAATTCCATGTCATCTTGTTTGGAACTTCTGTATCATTTTTATTATTTATTTTAATTCTCTTTGAAATAAAAAATAAAACGTAAAACTAAAATTTGTTTTTTATAAGATAATATGTAGCTCCAAACTTTTTGTGTGATATACAGGATGTTAATCCTCAAATCTATTTCATCCACAGCCACATTTTGTCCAGATTCAACCCAGATTTAATATTTAGGTAAAGCCAAATATACCACATTCTTTTTACCTGTTGCTCCTTTTACTATTTTCTATCTATACTGAGCATGCTTTGCTCAATTTTTTTTTTGACAAATTCAGTGTTTAAAATGGAAGTCAAGCATTTCTTCTTTGAGTTATTCTTTTTCTGTGTGTGTGTGTGTGTGTGTGTGTGTGTGTGAAATTTGCCCTTGTAACAATTTCCACATTGTGCCATCATACTTTGTCTTATCCATCATTTAAAAACAACAATGATAATTTTGAGCATCAACACTAACATGAGTCTGTGAAGATTTTATTGTCTCTCCATCATGGGGCAAATTTGAAATGTTAAGTAAGGATGGAGCTTCATAATTCAATTATTTAATGGCTGGCTCCACAGATATGTAGTAAGCACCTGGCATATTCCTGAGTCTATGAAATGTACTATATTTTAAGGTTGTAAAGATGAATTAAGTCTGGGAAACTGACAATCACCCCGACTTAGTAGAAACTGTGTTTTTTTTTTTTCTGATCTAACAAAAAAGTGTAAATATGCATAAGAGGCACAGCTTTGACATACATTAAAGTTTTGTTCTTCCATACGTTGTGGTGTTGAGCAAAAATCATGCCATGTAGGGTGTCTACAGTAGAATATTTGGCTACCTTTGAGAAGGATTTCCTGCTTTAATTCCTTGTGAACATCTGAAAGAATTGCATAAATCCACACATTGACTGTCTTCAATCTTGTAATCAACTAACACACACTATCACACATTTTAAATTGAACTTTTAAAATGAAAATTGACATTTTTCACTGAAACTTAAGTTTATAACACTTTGCTTTCAGTAACACAGACTTATTCCAAATATTAATCTTGAACAAATGAATAACAAATCCCACTGGCTTCTTTTAATAATGCCATTCTCTTTTCTGTCAAAATTACTAAGTGTTTCATCTAGTTTGCCTGTTTGATTGCCAATTAACCCAAGTAAAATCTGTAGGTAATTTTTTTTCTGATGCTTGCCTTTCTGTTGACGTCATTTGTTCTCAGTTTACCTGTGTTATTTTCTGAAATTTAGGTCTCACACATAGTGGACCTACATAGTTCTTTCTGTCACTGACTGTACTTCAAACTCCAGGCAATTTTTAGTTTTCTATTGTTGGTGAGAGAAGCTTCTCCACCACCTTTTTATACCCTTTTTTCTCTCACAGATTTTCAATTATATGCACCTTTTCTTTTAGTCAATAGATAGAAAAAGATGAAAAACAATGCACCAATCACATTGTTTTGGGATTATGTGTGTGCAGAAAATGTCAGTGGGTCACACATTTTCTCATTCTTGAAATTCTAGCCAAGTACATTCCCATGGTACTTGGCATGTGGATAAGGCACTGAGATACCTGCTGTTCCAGGTTAGCTAGTGTGTTACCTGGTGGTATCCTCTGGTGTGCTGAAGAGAAATTCTCAGCTGTCTTTTCCCCAGTTTTTATAGTCTTTTATTTTGCTTCCTGCACTTCCTGCTCCACATTAAATTCATTAATTCCCATAGCAAGTGTATGATAGATTGAACATATTCATTTGTTTCTGAGGCAGTTTTCTTAGTAAAAATATGTGAGAAGAGAAACACTCCATCCACAATAGGGCTATCTTCATAAATATAGCCCTATTATAGATGAAGAGATTTATCTTCATCTCTATATATGAAGTCAAGTATTATATTTTCCATATATATTCAACTTCATATGTAGAGATACATTGCTCTGGCAACTCAGAGTCTAGTACCCTGAAAGATCCTGTTCTTAATCAAAGATGAAATATTTTCATAAAATTTTCCCACTAAGGCTTGTTGGAAGGATCGAGTACATGAATTTAGCATCTATAATCTCTCTTACTTGACTTAGCTAACTTCAGGAAGTGCTTATGGAGTTCTTTATACTACAGTTTAACCTGTGGCTCACTTCTAGTTTCTGAGCAATCAGTTTCAGCATGAAACTTTATATGCGAACTTCCTCCCATTTTTGTCAATTGGATATCTGGGTTCTTGGATATGTTGCTTCCAGTGTAGCATTAGAGAAGAAAAATAAAAACGGTAGCACAGATGCTGTCATTATCAGATTATTATTTTTGGCTGTCCCATGACAGAGTTGGCTTCTGTTTTTCTTATTTCTTCTGTGCCCAATTAGTGACTCTTATGTGTGGCTTTTAAATGTGGCTTACTTATGTCAAATATTATATGTAGGCACTCATCAATGTCTTCCCTGCTCTAAGTTCTCTCTTAAGCAAAAATACTTCCCAATAGCTTTGATAATAACTGCAGGCGTGTGGCTGACAATGTGTATCTATAGCAAACAACTTCTCCTTGTTGTTTTTGGGATATCTATTTCTTGTCTTTTTTTTTCCACTTATTTTTGGTTTTCCTTTATTGTTTGAGATATCTCAAAGAATTTTCATCCTTCACTTGGCCAAACTAAACTCATGATCATGACCTTTAAAATGGTTTCTTTTTCTCTGTTTTCTATTTCCAGTGACAAACACAATTATCCATGTGGTACTACAGCATGGAGAATTAGAACTCAGCCTTCACAAATGTTTGTCTTGTCCCCATTATCAAATCTATGACCAACATTAGTCCAGTAAATGGCCCTATGTGAATGAGCTTCTTGCAATTTAATAACCAATGTGCTGGCATTGTACTTTAAATCTGGTATGTTGCCCCAGACTTTCATACACTCTGAGGTGGAGCTTTTGGAAGGTGATTGAACATGGGGACACTCTACTCTTCAGTGCATTCATCACTGATGAGTTCAGCAGCTCATTTTGCTGTTAACAGATGGGGCCTGGCTGGAGATGGCTCTCTGGGATCATGGCCTGGAGAGGCTCATCTTTCTTCCAGGATCTTTCCTGTATGCTCTCTTTTTCCAGGTTGCATGACATGAGAAGCTTTCTTTTTCCATGTCATTCTTCCATGATATTTTGCTTTGGAGCCGGCTGACATGGACCGAAAGCTCTAATAAGTGATGCACTCAAACAAACTGCTTGTCCTTTAAGTTGTGCATGTTGGCCCTTATGTCTTAGTAATGAGAAACTAAATGGCTTCCCTATTTTTCTGGATTGGAGTAAGCACCCCAATAAAATGGTTTGAGGCCATAACCTTTTGCCCTTTCCATCTCCTTTTCCCCTAGACAAGGTCATGCTCCCTCCAATGAATGTAGCTTTGAAAGAACCATCTTGGAAACATACTGGACCTTCATCGAACACCAAACCTACTGCCACTATGAACTCATAATTCTAAATTGATATATATTTTTTGGTGGAACTGGGGATTGAACTCAGGCCCTTGTGCTTGCCAGGCAAGTGCTTAGTCTACTGAGCCATCTCTCCAGCCCCTGAATTCTTTAATTATGCAAGGCTTTTCTTATCATTACTTGCTCAAAATTTAAGTAATAACATTTCCTAGCATTTGTTGCTTTCATTCATCATTATGTTTTTATCAGTTGTTATTCAATGTTTCAAAGCCTATTAACTAACATACTACAAAGTGAGCTTTTTAAATCTGATCAACACTGAAGTTCCAGTGCCTAGCACAGGTACTTCAGGCCCACTAAGAATGAGTATTATGTTTTAATGTATAGTCTCCCTAGTATAAGAAGCGAAAAG
This sequence comes from Ctenomys sociabilis, assembly GCA_004027165.1. Classification (NCBI taxonomy): domain Eukaryota; kingdom Metazoa; phylum Chordata; class Mammalia; order Rodentia; family Ctenomyidae; genus Ctenomys; species Ctenomys sociabilis. Next base: position 28,441 of record PVKA01002323.1, on the reverse strand, counting down.
CAGTAATACAAATGGAAATGTACAACATCAACTAAAATCAATTGAGTCCGATAAGGCAAAGTGAATGGCATATGCTGCAGGATAGTAATCAGCTTTTCTTCTGGATGGTTAACAACCTAAGTTCACAGATCAAAGTTGAAGAAATAGAAGCCACAAGGCCAGCCAACATTTTGGCCCTAGCCTTTCAAGGTCAGCGAAGACTTAGGACATAGCAGAACCTGTACTGCAACATCATGAAACTCAGTTGAGCTCCAATTTTTCTGAACAAGGAGATTATGGAGCCACAGAGAAAAGAGACTGAAGTTCTATAGTGTGCCTGGGGAGAGTTACATGGAGAGAAAACTTTCTCTCAGGCTCTCACAGAGAGCAAACTGGTCAGGCATTGGCCATGACTCATCCACATGGATGACACAGACAAAGTATCTACAGAATAATGTACAGGACTACAAGATAAACCCTGAGGGGACTTCACTGACCTCATAAGAAACATAAAGTTCATGTGTTGGTATATAAGTGTTGCTCTATCTAGGTCTTAACCATCCAGCAGAAAAGTATAAAAATGAAGTATATCGTGGGGCCATAATATTAAGTTGAGCTGTAAATGGCTATGGTTCACTATTGTTGTGGAATGCTGGACTGTGTTGGATTGTGTCGTTGAGTTCAAGCACCTAAGTTAGTTGAATGACAATGGAGTGCCCATCTCTGACAGGTGTAGACAAAGGAAGGGGTATAGAAAGGAAGAATCATGATGTTTGTGTATACACAGTACAGTTGGGATAGGTAACGCTGTGCTTCTACATAATTCTGTGAGAGGAAAGATTTGCATTAATGTTGGTTGGACAGGATATTATGTCAGCTTCTAGTACTATGGACAACCACTAGGAAAATAACAAGGTAGAAAGTATTAATTATTTAATCTTTGATGTAATGCAGGTATAAAAAATAAGATATGCAAACAGCTACATTCTCTTTACTTACTGATAAGAGACATATGCTATAATAATGTCTGTAAGTATATCATGTATGCACCTTCTATGATACCAAAACATTATGAAAACAGTTTGCAATGTATTAATTTACCAAATCCATCTTGTCAAGGTATCTTAAAACTGTCTCATTGATATTTGTAGTTCAATAAAACAAAAATTAAAAAAAGAATGAATATTATGAATGCGTGTCAGGAATGAACTGGAACTATGTCACAGGCACAAAACCATCCTAACCAAAATGTGTCGCACTCCCAGTGATGGAAGTAAAATACAAACCTGAATTAAGAGATACTCATGGAAGGTTAGCATTTCAAAAGAATTCGTGCTGAAAAATTCTGCAGATAATTTGTAGTTAATTTGTTTTTTTCTGGAAGGGGAAATAAAGTGAGACAGTCAGAGACAGAAAACTGTTAGTTTGTCAATGATCTTAAACAAAACATCAGAGTACATACAGAGAAATCATAAGCAAAATTAAGATCATCAAATGTCAAATATCCTAGACCATGATGCCAGACTCAGCAGCCTGGACTTCAAATCATAAACAACAGGAACCACAGTGCACATGGCATAGGTAGGTAGGAAAAGTAGTACAATTCAGCCCAGTAGTATCAAATCTAGGCACTAAATCACTGAAAGCTCTGAAAGTTTTGCCATCACTGCTTTGGCCATGTTCTTCTAGTAGACTTGCATAAGGCAGATTAAAATCAAAAGGGAAACAAGAAGAGCTACCCAGATTTCTACATAAAATCCACCTCAGAGAGTGGTGGCCACACAAATCTGTCTTTGGAGTCCTATGGACCACTTATGAAGTACCGAGAGAGATATTTAAAAATAACAAAGTTTAGCGAAATTAACTTAGTCTTTCACAGTCTTCCAAGTTATTTCTTGATGCTAATAAATCTGTTCAAAATACAATGTAAACATAGAGTCTGTATGTGGATGGCTCTGGAAACACCTCTCCCCCTCCATGATCAAGCTTTGGAGCCTGAAATTGTATAGCTAGCCAGGGGTGAGGTGATTCCTTACTTTTAGTATATCAACCACTGAACTGTAAATATCTTCACTGCATATTGATTTTTTGAACACTTGGATTCATGTTAAAATGAAAACTGACTTAAACTGACATGAAAGGTGAGACTCTTTTATTTTTCATTTTCTCATGAACAAATTTGGAGTCAGTTTTCTTTAACAATCATAATAACTGGAAGCTCTATAAATGCTTGTTTCACTGACAAAGTGTGCAAGATGAAAGCATTTAAAAATCAAACAAATGAAAATATTAAGATTTATCCTCTAGAATAAACTTGCGAGTGGTCTCCCAGAGCCTTAATTACCTGTATAGCAAGGACTCTAAATAGAAGCCTTCAGAATTGTGGAAGAAAGAATACATGTATGTGCATGCATACACACACCCACACACACACACACACACACACACCCACACACACACACACACACACATCGAAGGCCTCTAAACTATAAAGGGAAGACCCTGAAATTTCTCATATTTTAAGATGTTATAATCTACTTGATGTGTCGATTCACAGACCATTAGCAATGATTACCTACTCTTAGGTTTTATTTTTCTATGTCAGGTATTTTAAATATATTCATCGATTTAATCCTCATTTATCTGGATAATAGCATATTTGTCTTAATTTTCATTAAAAACACAATGATTGTAAGACTTAGAAAACTGAAGCAACCATTGTAAGTACACACAGTTAATGAGTGTTAGAACTAGGTTTTTATTCCATTCTCTTACTCAGAATAGACGTTGGAGAAGCATTAGTGAATGAGAGTCCTGTTCTCATAGAGCTTATATTATAGAAAGTAGAGAAATAAACATGCAACATGCAAGAAATTAAATTACCTGCATTTATGGGCATATGAAGCCTTTGATGGTAATAAATCAGGGTAAAGGCATTGGTAGAGGACAGATTTTGATCATAGTTTTGATAGAGTGATGAAAGTAATCTTTCTCACAATGTAGTATTGAATTGAACATCTGATGGCACGCTCTCCAAGCCTCCCCTCTGTCTTAAGCAGAAGCCTTCTAGGTGAAGAGCCTTGGAATGAAAGTGGAGATCGATTCCCATCAGTAAGGGAGTGGTCAAGGCAGTGCATCCCAGGCGAGGTATAGAAAATGGGCCTAGGGCTTATTTATTGAGGCATAGTTAGTGAACATTCTTGTTGGCTATAGTAAAAGGTTTGACTCTAATTTGTTAGAGAAATGGAAAGCCAGTGGAGAATTTTAGACAGGTGGTTGTTGTATTTATGTGAGCTGATAGGGGGCAGGAGAAAGCAGCAAAAGAGCAAAAATAGGGAGACCAAGCAGAAAGCCATTGGTAGGGAAATCCAGTGGCTGAGAGTAAGGGGTAGAAATGGAGGTGCTTAAAAGAATAATCTGAGATCTCTGATAAAACTAAACAAAAAGGGGGATATAAATGAAGGACCGTTCTGTATCTGTATATACAAAAAGTCAGGATAGATATACAGTTACTTTCTGTTAACTCAATGAGAAGAAAGATTTGTATTAATAGTGTTGGGACAGGATATCATGTCTGAGTCTTGTAATGTATTTTTAATAAATCAAAAATATTGAAAGAAAAAAAAGAATAATCAGGAACTCTGCTGAACTAATTGAATTTAAATCCTTGTATTATTCTCCCATAATCTTTTCATTTATTCCTTGATCCTCTACTACTGTCACAATAATTTGAACACTCCTCTCTAGTTGCTCATAATAATATATTATCTGATCATGACTACATCATTACAGAATCCTCTAACATATTTCTGATTTCATTCGTTCAAAAAGTCTCAACTTTTCATCATACCATGGCTTCTGATTAAAAACATCACAATTCTAAAGAGAGTTTTTAGATCCAGACTCCTTTCTTCATTAATTTAGGAATAATCATATTCATCCTTGGCTGTATACCTGTCTTAAATGCTGACCGACCGCCTTATTCTAGGAGCTGTTTCCTATTCATAAGTGATTGCCTCTCAGAGTCTAATTAGAGTTGTCTGATTGTCTCTCAGAGTCTAATTAGAGTTGTCTGAACTTCCTCTACCAGGCACTCTCACCTTTGATTCTCTAGGTTGCATATCATTGGTAAAATTTATTCCAGAGTTCAATTTTATATTTTATAACCATGAATTTAATAATTCATACAGTTGTTTATGAATTTATTTGCTCATTTCTTTGAAAACTGTTTACCAATAATTTACTATGCACCAAGTGTTTCTTTAGACACACAATAGGTCTTTAAAAAAAAGTATTGTTTTGTGACAGTTAATTGTATCATCTGGAGTAAGAAGCAGCCAAATAAATTGGCTCAGCATAGTTCTGGGCGTGAAAGGCCCACACTAGGGAGGATTTCCTACAGAATAGTATAAGAGGGAAATGGGGAAGGAAAGGCTAGTGCTGTTTCCAGCCTTCACCTTAAAGGTCATCTTCTGGCTTCCTGCACATATCCCTCAGCCAGGAAGGATACTGACTCATGGGACACTACAGTGAGTTCCAGTCCTTTGGCCGGATTCTTGAGACCTCCAGTGTGCTGAAAGCCCTTTTGCACTCTTCCACACTTGACTGTGGGCAGCCGTTTTAAGCTCCTGTTGTAAATTCTTATTATTTGCATATCTTATATTACATGTGTTTCCCCTAGTAAGCATTAATTGTTACGTTTTTTGAATAAGTTTATTGTACCATAGTATACAATAAAATGCACAGATATTAAATGGATATTTCATGTGTCGACAAATTTTGATACCTGCTAATGTACCACAGTAAAAATGTGAAATATTTCCAATATACCCAAAGTTCAAAAATATCTCAGTGCATTGAAATAGTCTTATCTTTACTCCTATGACATCTGGTACTTTTACATATATATATATATATATATCTATATATATATATATAGATATATATATATATATATATAGCTTAGTTGTATCTGTTTTAGAATTGCAAATAAAAGAATCATACTTTATTTTTGAAATAATTTCCTTCTATTTGAAGAATATAAACAAGAGCAAGAAAACAAAAATAAGACAGAAACACGGTAACATGTAGCCATACATAAGTTATAGATTTTCAAAACAATAACAGCTGATTAACAACAATTGATATATTTATTTTTATCATCAAATCTGTTGCTCAGATTAACAGATATACTTATGCAAGATGGGACATATGATTAAATATTGCTATATGCTTTCAAGAAAACTTAAATTTTTGTTCTTGTCTCTCAATTTCTTTTATTACCTTTTTTTTACAAAAAATTACTTTAAAGAGAGTATAGTAGTAAGTAATATGACATTAAAATCGGTGCACATTTAGAAGACCAAGATGACAGGCATTTCGAGCATGGTTTTAGTATTACACATTGCTGTTCTCAGTGTAGTACTTAGTTCACAGATACCAGCACAGAGAGTTAGTCATGGTGAGAATTCTATCCATTAACTGCTATTTTCAAAGAACTGATGGAAATTCTTAGGACAAATGCCTTAGCCATCTTATATATACACATGTATGGTTTTGCCTGTACCTTATTTCCTATCTTTTCTCCTTTCTCTCTGTTCATTGTTTAACCCTAGAGTTCTGTTAAAAAAAATGCCCAACATCTGAGGAATGGAAAAAAAAAGAGTGGTATTTTTATACAGTGGAGTATTACTCAGCTATGAAGAAAAATAAACTCAAAGCCTTCATAGTTAAGTGGATGCAACTTGAGCCTATACTTGTAAGTGAAATAAACCAGACCCATCTGTGTAAATGTCATACTGTCTCCCTAGTGTAAGAACTTGAATGAAGAAATGAAAATTCAAAGGTAAAATAGACATAGTTAAGTGGAAAGTAAAGAATTATACTTTTTAAGGTCTTTGATTCTACCTTTTGGTTTTTTTTGGCTTAGAAATATGTCTCCATTGTGTGTGTGTGTGTGTGTGTGTGTGTTTAGCAAATTGTGCCTTTTTATAGTTTGACAGTCTTTCGTGGTATGTATCTTCATTTATTTGTTTAATCACTGTTTGCTAAACGGTTGTTTTCTAGCTTCAGTAAGTAAAACTTCTACAAACATTTAGGTAAAATATTTGTTTTCTGAAGAAATATTTGTACTTTTCTTGATTTAAGTGAGTAGCAAAATTTCTTACTTATGGAAAAATTAATTTTCAAATATGTAAGAGTCTTTGAACTACTCTGTACGTGGTGGTGGCATTTCACATTCCTGTCCACAGTGCATGAGTCCAGGTGTTTAGTCCTTGTCAACACTTGGCATTGCCAATCTTTTTTTAATACATTTTTATTTTATTTTGAAGAGTAAAAACAGAGGCAGAAAAAAATAGGAAAAACAGACAGAAACAAGGAAACACGCTATAATATGTATGTGACAGACCTTCAGACAGGAATAGCTAATTAACAATGGTAGCGATATTATCTATTTTTAGATAATATCAGATCTGGTGCTCAGGTTGACAAATATATTTATGCAAGACTGGAAAAAATAATTGAATATTAATGCTTGCTTTCTAGAAATCTTAATTTTTTTCCTTGTCTTTGGTTTAAAAATTTATTTTAAGGAGAGTATAATAATTGACAAGACATTAGAAATGTAGAAGGCCAAGATGGGAGGTATTCAACCATAGATATTTAATTACACATCGCTGTCCTCAAGGTAATTGTTCAGATCACAGATAGCAGCATATGTAATGGTAGTCAAGGTGAAAATTCTAAACATTAACTGCTATTAAAAAAACTGATGGAAATTATTAGTACAATTATCTCAGTCATCCTATACATGTACTTGCTTATTTTAACCTCTTCCTTTTTTTCCTATCTTTTCTCCCTTCTCGTATCTTTGTTGCCTAAGTTCAGTTTCTTTCCTTTTTGCTATATCTATTATATCTTTCAGGTTTTTTTATTTTTTGTGTTCTTACGTTAGGGAGAAAACCCAGTATTTACACATGTGGGACTGGTTTAGTTCATTTATGAGTACAGCCTCTATTTGCATCCACTTACCAATAGAAGCTCCAAGTTTGTCTTTCTTTATAGCTGAGTAGTACTCCATTGTATAAAGATGCCACATATTTTTCTTCCAGTCCTCAAATGATGGACATTTTGGTTGTTTCCAAGATTTGGTATGACAAATTGTGCTGTTATAAACCTGGGTGCATATTTTCAGTTCTTTTGGGAAAATATCCAGAAGGAGAAGATCTGAATTGAAGGGGATTTCCAGGCCTAGTGTTTTAAGGAGTCTCCACACTGATTTCCATAGTAGTTGTACAGTGTACATTCTTGCTTTGCCTTCTCTATTGATTGAGAATGAGATACTGGTTTCTGCTTGGCCCTGTCCTCAGTCCTTCAGTGTAGGGCTTTGGTGAGGTTGTTACCCAAGCACCTCCCAATATTATTACCTGAGAGAGAACATGTCATTAAGGCAGATATGGATTCCTGTTTATAGTAGCACAATCAATAACATCAATACAATTAATTTCACTAATAACAGGTAGTGATATTTAGAAATTGACAAACGTTTGTAACTAATGTGTTTGTAGTTTAGACCACAGGAACAAACATTATAGCTATATAACAAAGCAAATTGTAAGTTGGGAATTTGTATTGAAATTAGTTCTCCTGACCTGGAGTCTTCCAGGATGACTACTTCACCACGTTACCTGCTGCCACCTCTGTGCCCTGAGGATACTCCTATAGGTCTGGGTCTCAGCCTGGGCCCAGCTGGTCCCAGCAGTGCACCTCAGCTCACCAGGCCTAGATCTGCTGAACCTGAAGTTGAGTGGCTGGGCCTGGCTTGGGTCCAGTTGCTGTGTTCAGCTCCTTCCAGCTGAGCTCCATTCAAGTACACTGCGGGCCCCCTGGCTGCCCGTCCCATCATTCCTTCCTGATGGGCCCGATCGGGTGGAGTCTGTCAATCTTTTTAATCTTAAAACTATGTTGTTTTAGTGAGTATGAAGTTATACTTTATTGTACTTTTAATTTGCTTTCCACTAAGGATTAATTATATTGATCTTGTTTTTACTTATCACCACTTCCTTAAAAAGCATTTGCTTAATATTTTGCCTTTGTATTTTTTATTGGATTTTCTTATTATTGAGGTGCAAGAGCCCTTTATATATCTGTATATGTATGTACAAATGTATATAAAACCATCTCACATTCTTGTCTTTAAAAACATTAAGTACTATCTGAAGAGCATACATTTTAATTTTACTGTAAGTCAATTTTTAAAATATATTCTTATAGTTAGAGCTTTGTGTATGATTAAATAAGTCTCTTCCTATATCATTTGTGAGAATTTTGTTTTTGACAGAACCCCTTGGTTCTGATTGAACTCAGGCCCTTATGCTTGCCAGGGAAGTGCTTATTCCACTGAGACATCTCCCCAGCCCCAAAGGTGAAAATTTTATATTTGTCATAAATATTTTCAAGTTTTAGGTTTCACGTACTAATGCACTTTGAACTAGTTTTCCTGTATGTTTTGAGGTATTGTTTGGTATTCATTTCAATAGGTATTGTATCTAGTTCTTTGCCTAATGAGAAACATATGCATTGAATTACTTTGACACCTTTGTAGCAAGCCAAATGGTGGGCTAGGGAGATAGCTCTGTGTCCTAAGTGCCTGCCTGGCAAGCACAAGGACCTGGTTTCGATCCCCAATACTACATGCTGTGCCACCGAGCTGGCCACTAAAACTGGCATGTGGTGTATGCCTGTAGCCCATGGGCTAGGGAGGCTGAGACAGAAGGATCACTGTGAGGCCAAGCCGTGTAGTGAGACCCTGTACCAAATCAATAAATACATTTTAAAAAGATTTAAGAAAAATGTCAATGACTTCTGGTTTAAGTTCTGACATAGAACTTGGAAAATGATGCTCTTATCCTTAAAACAAGAAAAATCCAAGCAATCTGAAAATTAAAGGCAATGATTTTTGGTCCTGAGTTCCCATGGCAAACCCCCAGTGTGCAATTGGGAGAGATAGGTAAATTGAATGTAACTGGCTGGGGTTCACCAAAATGAATTGGAGGCTTACAAAGCCACAAATAGATTTAAACACTTGCAGTGTATTTTGAAGGCATTATTGTAGTTTGAATGCAAACTAACTTGGAATTAAACCTTCCTGAGACCTAACTTTAGATTCCACCCTTTTAAGGATTTTTACCTCCAGTGGCCATACCAAGTTCTCACAGAAAAGACATGAGAAGAAAATCTCACCTACTTCAGGGAAAATAGGAGAAAATGAGTTAATTTTTCAGAGGCTTGCTGTTCTTCACTACTGGTAGCTTTCTCTAAAGAGAGATGCTTTACTCAATTCTTTAGTGACGTGAAGGATAGTCCATTAGAAGATCACAGCTTCCTCTGTCCTTCTCTCACAGACAGAAAAGGAAAAGTTAACAAATGACCATGAAGTTCACAGTCCAACGACACAAGCTCAGCAAAACACTGAAAATCAAACACAGGGTTATAGAATGCTTCCTTCTAGAGTACTCACCACCACGTCATCCACAGGCTCAGGCATGGTCATGTAGAGCCACGCAGAAGAACAGCAAGATTCTGTTTAAGAAGGAGTTTTGAGAGAGGCAGAGAGAGAGAGAGAGAGAGAGAGAGAGAGAGAGAGAGACAGAGAGACAGAGAGACAGAGAGAGAAAGAGAGACAGAGAAAGAAAGAGAGAAGCAGAGAGAGACAGAGAGAGAAAGAGAAAGGCAGTGGGAGGAAAGGAGAGAGAGAGACGATAGGTAAATAGGAAGTAGGGAGATCTTTGAGGTGGGAAGACAAGAGATGGAGTGAAGGGAGAGACGGGATAAAAAAGCTAAAAGAAAAACTGATAAAAATAGAGTTTTTAATAGGAAAGGAACCAAGAGTTGGAAGGAGCAGGAAGTTAGAGGAAGGGTAGGGTATGAGAAAAATAAATTAGTTGTATTTTTTTTTCAGAACCTGGGATTAAATTCAGGCCCTTGCACTTGCCAGGGAAGTGCTTATTCTACTGAGGCATGTCCCGGCTCCTATAAGATGTATTCTGTATGTATATCCTGATCTCATCATAAATGATCATGTACTGCAAACATGTACCTCTGAAAAAGAGACAAGTTGAAATTATGAAAAAATGATGAGGGGGCCAGGGAGATGTCTCAGTGGAATAAGCATTTCCCTGGCAAGCCCAAGGGCCTGAGTTCAATCCCTGGTTCTGTAAAAAAAAAAAAAAAAAATGATGAGGAAACCGGACAAAACTGGAACTCTTCCTTACAGCAAACAGTGATACAGCTCAGCTCCTTGCCATATTTAACATGCAGTGTTGCTCTAATAGTCTCCCTACTGCAATTTTATTTCTTTTTGAAAGCATATATTATGTTTAGCAACAAATTATAAGATAGGAAAAAAAATACAATCTTCAGAGACAAAATAAGCCTCAGAACCAGACTCAGCTGTGGTATAGATTTTGGAGTTATTAGACACAGAACTGAAAATAACTATGATTCATATTTTAAGTGCTCTAGTAGAGTAGGTAATATGCATAAATGTATAGGAAATATAAACCATGAGAGATTAAAAGTAAGAAGAATATAAAAAAATAGTAAAAGTAAAAAATTTTGTAATAAAAATCAGAAGAGCTTTTGAGAGTCTCACTGGATACACTTTTGTATTTTTGTTGGGGTGGTCACTGGAAACTCAAAAGATTTCAAAATCTACTTTAAACACACTGGAACATAAACTGAAATTTTTATCTTTATGTAAACTTTGTCTATGCTCACTTTTCTGAACAGTATTGTCACAGTGGATCTGGGTAACTTTTACCTTCTAGGTATAATCTTGTGCTCCCTTCTCAGATATGAATTGTTTTGTCATTTTCCTGGAAACCATGCTGTGAGTGAAGCTTTCTCTACTGCAGGTGGTATAAAACCCTGATGTCTGCCTTAACAGTTGAGCGTCTATCGGACTTTCAAGCCTACAGCAGTTACCAGTAGACTTATGGTGTCTCACCATGTGTGTTCATCCCAGGCCCTGGGCAAAGACTCATAGGGGCCTTTCACAGAGGCTTGTGGAATCCACCCACGTCAGTGGCTTATCTCTGTCTTCCTATCAGGCAGATCTCTGCAGCCTCTGCAATCTCAAGCTCTCATATCTGCCCTGACTTTGCACACCATTATGCCCTGCTTGGACTCCAGTTGTCTTTATATCTTGTGGGAGAATCCATTTATATAGAAAAAAGTAGGGAAAACATGGAATTCCTTTACCTTTATGCTTTTGTTCAACTTTATTTATTTATTTATTTATTTATTTATTTATTTATTTATTTATTTATTTATTTTGGCAGAACCAGGGATTGAACTCAGGCCTTTGCATTTGTCACCGAAGCACTTATTCCACTGAGCCATCTCCCTGGCCCTTCTGTTCAACTTTAAAGCTTCTTTGGGGCAGGAGGACTAACCAAGGTGAACTTTCATATTGTTTTTCTTTTTGAATTAAGTATATTTTGCAATTCCAGTTTTGCAAGCTATAAGCTGAGAAAATGTGGTTGTATTATTGTATTTGAAATTCTCAGAACCCTGGAGCTTGGTGAGGAAATGTATGTGTCTTTGTTCATTCATTAAGTTATTGCACAACATTTTATTGAACACCTACCATGTGCTATACATAGTTTTAAATGTTTACAAGATTGGCTAATGTAGTACATTTGTTTATATTTTCTCATAGTCTAATTGAGGATGTGCTGTGTTTTGTGAAATGGATCTGTAAAGACATGCTTCAAATACTGTTAGAGTTGGCAGCTGCAAAATAGAATGGAAGAAAAATAGGGTAAGATATTGCTCTGGGAGAATCACAGAGAGCTTTGCATTTATTGGTAATGAAGCATTCTAATTTAACTGTTACCAAAGTGTGAACATAAGTCCTTTTCTATGAAATAAAGCAGTATCTAAGTAAAATTCTTAAAAAGTAAGGAATCAAATAATCTTGGGACTATGCTGGGTATTAATAATTTCTTATGATTTTGGCATATGATGGGAATTGTTTCACACATCTAAAGAAAATAGACTCAGTGAGTGTTGTCCTTTCAGTTCTTTCAGATTTGCAGTTTGTCTGTACACTCTTGCTGTCAGAGCTTCATTTCTTCCTGTTGCAAACAGTGCCTACTTAGAAGCCATGAAGTTTCTTCCAAAGTCTTAGTATAGTAAAAATTAATATTTTATCTCAGAAGTGCTGTTTTGTCATGAAATTTGTATTCCTCTAAGTGACTTTGTTCAGACTTTACACCATTCTAATTGTTTTTACCTGTGATGGATGTTCTAGGAGCTAAGAGCATATGGTGAGGGGATTGGGGAATTCGAGACAGACATTCTCGGTTAGCTTGTTTTCTTATTTGGGTTTTATGATGACTTTTGGAAGCTATTTTATATGTAATCAATGATTAGTATTTACTGCATTCCTGATGTTTGAAGGAGTCAAAAAGAGTCACAGACATGGCTTTAACCTTGAACTTTAGCCTTAAAAAGCTTTGAGTGGAAAGTTGAAAAACCAGGAAACAGGACTGAATTACTCTTCAAATACCTTGAACGCTTTCATTGAGCAAAGCATCATGGGAGATACTGAGATTTTACCAAAGAGACATAAGGCAGGATGTGTATGGAGTTGCTGGCCATTGAATAGAAGAGACAGATATGCAGAGAAGAGCAAACCCTGAAACAGAATGAATTAGGTGCTAAAACAACACATGAAATGCATTATGGACTTAGGATATTCCATACATTAATTCATTAATCCCCACTGGAACCAATCACACAAAAAAATGGACTTTTAGACCTGTTTTATAGGCAAGAAAACAAGCATAGAGGTGTGTTCAAGATTACATAACAAATGAGTGACAGAAGTAGTATCTGACCTCAGCACTATAGTTCCAACAGCTGGTAAATAAAGTCATGGTGCAGTATAGAGGAGGAATAAATTCATAGTTACAGGTAGCATGGTCCTGACAGACTTGAAAAGATCATAAGCCAGGTTATCTTAATAGGCTTTCAGTGGCCAGGTGTTGCTGGTCCATTACTGCATGGGGAATATGGGCATCAAGAAGATAATTCTCAGTTATCTGTTCTAGAAGACAACACAAATTTCCATGCCACTGTGTGGCAGAGTACCTGAAGAAAGGAGCTCGGGACTCTATGTCTACCATCTGCCTACTATTCCCCTAAAAGACCAAGGATCACTATAAACTATCACCCAAGACTGCATAAGAGCTTTAGAGTTGTTTCTTCTCAACCTTATCATTATTTACTCAGTTCCTCAGATCCTTTAATTCAAATTATACTTCAAGTGCACACACATCTCCCTAGTCAGCAGAGATATTTATTCCTCTTTATAAATTATTAAATCAACTTTATGGTTCAGAACTAAGTATCTCATGAATTTTGTCATCTTGAATTAGTAATGATTTTGTACATTTGTACAATGCTTTACAATGTTCTTTCACATAAATTATCTTATTTAATTTTCATAACCATCTAGTAAATGATGGAAAGTTGATATTAATACCCCAATTTTAACTTTGAGCAATTGAAGTCTTAGGAAACTTTGTGTAACTTTTTGTGATCATATGGCTGTGGATTGTTGAGGTAGATGCAGAAATAATCAGACTTTTTGACCTCTTTTCCACTAGATCAGGACTTGATCCTAGTCAGATGATTAGATGTGAATTTCTGTAAGCACAAAATGGGGATCACATCAGGAACGAAGTTACATGTCATTAGATATGAGACTCATCCATGAAGCCACAGCCTTTCATCAGTACTGGCAAAAGTAGTGTAGAGGGGCCTGGGAGATGGCTCATTGGAATAAGCCTTTCCCTGGAAAGCACAAGGGCCTGAGTTCAATCCTTGGTTCTGCCCAATAAATAAATAAATAAATAAATAAATAAATAAATAAATAGATTTTTTTAAAAGTAGCTTAGAAACTTAATAAGACACAGTGTTAGAAATGAAATAAATGTGTACAATCAGACATAGGGGCAGGAAACTTCAATGAATTTAAAAGAAAGACTGGCATTAGAAAAGGAGGAGATAAGAAGTGCCTCTCTGGCTAGGGTACAGCATGAACAAAGGTATAAAGAGAAAGACAAAAGGGAAAGCATTTAGGCAGGAGGCACTACTGGGCTGCGAATAATGTAGGTGGAATTACCAGGCAGGTCGGTCAAATAGGGTGAGGAAGATATCAAATAAGAAGTATGAGGTAGAATAAGAAATAATATTATTTTTATTTTTTATTTTAATGAGAACAGAAAAATAATAGAGGACAAGAATGATATTATGGCATCATCAATTTTCAGCAGAATGAATCACAGGAGCATAAAACATCAGCTGGGATCGGTGTGCTGCATGATGCTGAGGGACACGGTCATGATGCAGGAATGAAAAGAACGGTGAGATTTTAAGTAAGAAAATGTTGGATACAGCGAGAGACTAGATTTACAGCGTGAGGGAGAAGGACAATTTAAAGATGCCCTCACCATTTTCAGTGGAGGTAAAAAGAATTTTTTTTTTTTTAAGAATGTTGAAGATCCTAATAAGAAATACTAGGATCGGAGGTCTCATTCAGGCCAGTTACTCCCCTGCTAGGTATTTTCCCAAACGCACCGAAATCATCATGCTGCAGGGGTGTGCATATGTGTACCCATGCTTACCGCAGCACAACTCAGCATAGCTAAATCTTGGGAACAACCCAAATTCCCATCAACTGAGGAATGGATATAAAATATATGGTGTCTTTATATAGTGGAGTACTGTTCAGCTATAAAAAATGATAAGTTTTAGGTTTTTGTAGATAAATGGAAGCAGTTAGAGACTATATTGGTAAGTGTAATAAATCACATTCATATGTACAAACATCGTATTATCTCTGTAGTGTGAGAGCCAGAAACAGTAATTAAAATATGAAAGGAACAATGGACACTGTGAACAGGAAAGCATTTGTTCAATTTGAAGTAAAAACTAGGATGAGGAAAAGGACAAACGAAAGGAGGAAAAAAGATACATTTATGTGTACATGCAGAATGGTTTACATAATTGTATTATCCATTTCTGCTGGTCTTCTGAAAGGAGCAGTTAATGCTTAAAAATGTATTTCTTTGTACTCTTATTTTTTCTTTTGAATTTCTCACAACTTTTTTGTTATTGATTTTTCTTTAAACCAATCTTGAATGTTTATATCTGGTAACCTGAACAACTAATTTGATGGTAACATCGTGCAGTAGAGCAACCATGGTTGAATTCCTAGATGAGGGGGGATGACTAATCTTCAGAAAAATATTTTCTTTAGCAGGTCTAAATGCAAAGTGATCTATTCAGAGGATATTCAGTGAGCCCATTGAAAAGTACATTTAGCATGAGGAAGATGACTCAATAGAATAAGTGCTTCCCTGGCAAGCACAAGAGTCTGAGTTCAATCACTGGTTCCTTCCCCCACCCCCCGCAAAAAGAAAAGTACATTTAGATTCCTTTAATCCAGAAGATTTTGACAAGCTGTGGCATTTGGTGCTATCAGATTAAATAAAGAAGTACCAACCAGAGAAATAAAAGCAAGAGGGCACTGGAG
This sequence comes from Ctenomys sociabilis, assembly GCA_004027165.1. Taxonomy (NCBI): domain Eukaryota; kingdom Metazoa; phylum Chordata; class Mammalia; order Rodentia; family Ctenomyidae; genus Ctenomys; species Ctenomys sociabilis. The sequence continues at coordinate 12,855 of PVKA01002323.1, read as the reverse complement.
ATATGGACTGTCCTCATTGGGCTGCTGGAATGCACACCAAAGCATGAGAAAAGATGTTGCAAGAGGCATTGGAGACCCAGAAAGGGATTAGGGAGAGAGGCATGTCAATCACCGAAAAGGAGAAAGTGTCAAGGTTCTGGGTTCAGGAACAATTTTTAAAAAATGAATAATGGCAAAAAGTAAGAATTTAGAAGAGATGTATCATTGTATATGATAATGTAACCAAAGGAACTTTAGAAAAAGAATTCAAATTAAAAAAAATTAATCACTATATTCACTGTGGAATGCACTGGTGTATCTGCCATTATTAAGAGATAAGTGAATTAGATGTGAAGTTTTACAGGTCTATTTTTGGTTGTTTTAAATATACAAAATTAGAAAGTCAAGAACCATGACAATGCATAAAGTTTATCCTGCAGACTGCTATATAAATATGTCTTTTACAATTTTTGTTTGCTTTTGGTCTTATCATTGTCTAGACTATTCCTAAATTCATGGGCTGAAGTCTTTTTCCCTCCTCAGTCTCCTGAATAGCTAGGATTACAAATACTGTCAGAAATCTTACCTATTTGAGTGAAATTAGAGTTTGGAAAAGTTATTTACAGGCTGAGTGAAACTTAGAAATTAAGTGATTTTTTTTTGCAAAATATTGAAAGTAGCTCCAAATGAAAGCAGAAAAAAGGAAGAAAGACTTACAGAGGTAGCTTGCAGACAGTCTAAATATGCAGGGTACTTTCTGTAAGCACCTGGTACTGAGAAAATTTTAGAAACAGGATATTTAACTATAATTTTTCCAACTCATCATGCATGTTCTATTTTCTTAATTCTTACTTGATGGCTGGGAGATTTGCATGAAAAAGGATACTTTAAAATCTTTCTTCTGGTTTCTCTGTTTGTTCCTTTACCTGAAACCATAATCATATTTCCATAGGAATGAATTATGACTTCACAAACAAAGGATTATAGCATTGGGAAGATAATTAGATGATAGAAAATGAGGCTCTAAAACGAAGGTCTTATTTGTCATATCAAGTGTTTGTCACCAACACAATGAGCCATGATGAAAATGTGCCCGTGGATGTGAGATGTTACATGGGCAATTATGTACAGTCTGCTAAAGGCATTTTTGGCTTCTGAAACTTTTCTGTTATGCTATGGATTTAAAAATAATAGGATTCCATCAGCTTAGCCTTGCCATAGCGAGTTCTTGTGAGGAGTCATTTCTTTTCTGGCTTAAACTACTGCTGTAATTCCACAAGACTGCCCCCATTTTGCCAGAGAGACTTCATTTGGATGCTAAATGTCAGTGGGGGAAGAGTGGCTGTCTCGCACTAATCCTTGTGATGGTGAGAACTGAGCAATGTGCTGCTTATACCTGCCTATGGATGAGAATCTAAGAGTCCTAGGACCTACAAAGCGAACAGCGATCCAGGATTCCAGGGAAGTCTCCTTTCCCACTCCCACATTTGTTCATCTACCACAGAAAAAACATTGCCTGCTCAGCAGGGAGCTCCGAACTCTAAAGTGGTGTGGGTGGGAAGCTGCTTATATTTTTAGGACTCATCATAAGACCAGGCACATCAAATGCTGTCGTGCGTGTGGAGGTGGGGTGGGGGTATGGGACTGAGTGTAATGTTTAAAAATAATGGTCAAGGTTATATTAGACTTATTCCAGAAAGCAGACTTAGTTTTGCTTTTCAATTCCAAGGAAAACCTTCTCTTCTGCCACACTTTCTCGTTCTAAGAAGGAGCCATCTCAGCCCCTGATTCTCCTGGGAACTGATGACATTTCCCAGGGTGTCTATGTGTTCCCTCCTCGGTCAGTCCAGTTTAGACGGTTACCAGAGGATACTTTGCACACTGGACTCCACGATCCCTCTAAGGAGCACAGACTCATCCTAACTTAACTTCTTCTGCTGGAGACATGTCTTCCTGCACTCTGTTTCTACCCATCCTCACACTAGGACAGGACCACAGTTTCATTATGTAAATGTGAAATCAAGCCCTTATTAGGCTTGATTTCCATGTTTGTAAGTGTGGAACAGAAGCATACCATTGAAAAGACAGAATCACTTTTCTCCTTTTATTGAAAATTGGATAGCAAAATCCTTATTGTAGGAAGAAGCACTCAAAGGTGACACAGCTAAAAATAGAGAGAAATATTATTGTAGACATGTTTCAGAAAATTAACAATGACATGTTAATTTTCTAAATTTTGCAATTTGTTACTGCTTTAGAAATTTGAAATTGGTAGAAAAACTTCTTCAATCATTTGACAAATTTGCTTTAATGCTTAACTTCATTGTTATTGTCTGTGTAAATTTTCTTCAGAAGGAATGAACAAATTGAGTAGCATCAGGCCACATGAAGTCTGTTTTCCTGCCCTGCCATCCTGGTGCACATTCCTAACACAGAGCCTAAGTACTTCCATCTTAATTGAGATATATCCAAATGTAGTAAAGACCTAGAACTCCTTTGGTGTCCATCAGACAGTGCTAGAGCACTTTATGAAAGCCCCTGGGACAAGCAGCTTGTAGACACCTCCTTTGCAACGTTGGAAGAAGCAAAAACCCGTTTCCAAAGCAAACATCTGGTTCTCTGCTGTCACTGTTTTGATTCTGAGAGTGGTGAACTTGGAGTCAAAAGATTTGAATTTTCCTCACCTGCCTCTCATGACTGTGGAAACTTAGGAGGAGATTCTTACCAAAATCTCAAGCACTTCAGCCTTTCAAAGGTAGTTTATTTCTTGGGCTATTACACAAAGATTGCCTAGTCGAATAAGATAACATGTCAACACGCAGTACAGTGAAAAAAGGTGTAATTCCTTACTGATATTTATTACTTTATAGTGAGGAAAAACACGCTGAATAAGAAAGCACTTTCTCCACTTTTTAGTGTTCTCTGTAAGTCTGGCTGCTGGCAAGACAGCTGGGAGAGACAAGAGGCACCTTCAGGCAGGTGAAAGAAGAGAAGCTATGGGAGTGAAGGACAGTGCCAGCTTCTAAGTGGCTCAAATAATGTACCTCAATGGAAGATGATCCCCACATTCTAGCCTCAAGTATTCTTAAAGTGTTTGTGTATTTATCACCACTTGTTCATGAGCTGGTGTCAGACTTTGACGTTTGTCTCTTTCAACTTCACGTTGTAGTTCAGTCCTGTTGTGAGGCAATTAAAGACAGAAAAGCTCTGACTATGTTTGCAAGGGGGGCCTGTGAGCAGTCACCAGCAGTAGATAAGGTCGCAGAAGTGGGACCCTTCTGACTGAATGGCAGCTTACAAGAGACAACCAGAGGAGAAATGCGGCTGTGCTCCCTACGTCTTGTTCCATGGTGGCCTGTACCGTCCCGGATCTTTGCTCACAAGAATGTATGTCATCATCAGATGGTCCTTCTGCCTTGGGCCTCCAGAAGTGTGAGCCCAAATAGCCTCTTTTCTTTAGAACCTACCTATGATTTAGTTTTGTATTATTAGCAACCGAGAGTGGACAAATACATCTGTCTAGCAAGAGCAAATTAATTATTTTGGACACTTTTTTCTTATTATGATAATCTGGATACACATTTGATAGTTACTGTGTTATTTGGAGATGTTAGTGCCCAAAGCCATCCATATCAAATGGTGAAGCACAAGTAATTATTCTTGCCTTTACTTTTGCTGTCAGGGCCAGTTTCATAGTTCATGAAGAAATGTAATTTGCAGCGGCCAAAGGGTAGAGTAAGGAGAGTCTCTTAGGGATATGCAGAATTCAATTTAGATCAAGCTTTTCAAATGTAATATAGACTAAAAGATAAGTCATATACCCTTTTGGATTTTTTTCAGGTTCTTTATGGGTAAAATAATATCAACTCAATTTCACTAAAAGTAGATCAGGAAATAAGATATAGATGCTGATGAATTGCACCACACATGCAAAGCCTATCCAATGAAACAGTGATATTATTTCTAAGAATTCCTAATGAGACACATGAATTAGCCATAAGACTGAGATATAGAGAAATCAGCAGATGCAAAATCTACTAATTTGGTCATTCCTAGGGTCGTTAACTTGTCACATACACACATGAATTGACATCATAGAAATACAAATTGCTCCTTTCATTTAAAAATGCTTTTCCTTTTCCTGGATAGTTTCCTAATGACAATCTGGCCTCTACAATTCCATCTGAAAAGATTGTGTAAAGCATTTAATTAATCTTCTATGATATGTGCATGTCTACTATTTTTTATAAAAGTGACTTTAAAAGGAAGATGCAAAATATATTCTGCTGCTTCCCTGCTTCTCAAACAGAACCACTGGCAAGGATTTGGGAGCAGCATTTCCCACCATGCCCTGGTGTAACCCTCCTTCCAGACGAATATCAGCTAACCACTGTGTACAATCAACTGCCCTGATTGGAAGAAACAGAACAGAACACCACTATTTGGTAATCACAGAGTTGAAAGAACTACATAAGAAAAGATGACAGGCTATTAATTCTGGTTTGGAAAGCTTGAATAGGACTTTTGATGAAGCTTAATTTTCTTTTGGTTCTTGTGAAATGCATAAATCATTTAAAATCAAAATAGATGTTGGCTTATAGAATGCTCATTCCTCTCAATATTTATTATTTGGAGGAAAGTGGTTTATTAATGATGAAAAATAAAGATGGTGTATTCGCAAGAATGCTTTAAAATCACACCTCCCTCATTCTCTGATGCCTCACTAAGCACCTGACTTGAAAGTTGTTGCAATTTAAGTAAACCTCTGCTATGGAAAATTTTAATTGAAAAGATATGATACTTCATTAAGTGCTGTCATATGTCAGTATAGTCACCAAATGAGGTCTGGAAGGTACCTCCAAGGAGCTCTTTACTGACTGGATCTTATCTCCAATGTGACACAAACACATATGGTATTTAAGCTGTAGATCTGCTACTAGGTGCTACTTGAGTGATTATATCTGTTTCATATCATATATGTTGTATACAGACAGGTTTTCATATTATTTATACCATTTACACAGTGATGTTAAAATAAAGTTATGTTAAAATAATTATTAATTTTTAAAAGTCTCACACCTGGAAATATAACTTCATGAATTAATAAAATGCTGTGACAGTAAAAACAGAGCAAATAAAGCAGACAGCATTTTGGAAGTAAATGTGCCCCGAGTGTCGTCCATCTAGGAAATGTAAATAAGAAAGTGAAAGGAAGTTGTGTTTGTATTCCCAAATGCTTTTACCCATTTGGGAGATAATGAGCTTTATTTTTCATTTTTTAAGGGGTTGGCAAATGTGCTGTGAAAAAACGTTGCAAGGCATGACAGTGAAGTCACATGCAGGCCGCCACTGCATTTTAATTAAGACTCATTCTCACACGCAGTCACATTTAACCTGACTTACGTTCCCTGCAAAGTTGGTGAGGGTCACTGAGCCAGTAGTGCAGTCTTCCATTCCTTAATTAGATGCTTACTGAAGTGGCTGGAAGCACACTGGGAACAATTTGCAGCTTCAACCACAGCTTACCTGGAGACAACTACTGAGTAAATCTACCATTTTTCTTCATTGGCACCAAAGCCTTGGCATTTATTTTAGGGTGCTGACTTCACAGAGCAAGTCACCCCTCATCCATTCCTCCTTTCTCCAAACATGGCAGAGTGCCACCAGGCGCCCCCAGCATCAGTACCACAGGAGCCACCATGGTGATGAAAATTATTTGCTTCTAGATCTTTCTACAATCCCTGCATGAAGCTCCTCAAGCAGTCCATCCTGCCCACAGCCTTCAGGGTCTCATAGTTAGAACAAATCCAAAGAACAGATGCCAGGACCCAGCCAAACATCCTGGCTCTCCAATTTATTTTCATGCTTTAGTTCTTTAGGGGCAGCTTCAAAATTGAAACATACAACTGTCCACATAAGACAATGGAAATATCATATTGAGTTTTCTTATTTGATAATCGTGGATGTAAAGAGCACCAGCTACAGATCCCTTGTGTTTATTGTGATTTGCAACCTGAAAATACATTCTGCTTTACTTGAGTTTCCCTTTGGAATAATCTACCACTTTGACATTTTGGAAAGTGAAACAATTTAAGTGTGCTTTTTAAAATCCATCCTATAATATAGAGGTGAAGGCACCCCTTGGTTGTGCTTAAGAAAAGCAAATTTTAAAATGCACCTCCTTATCCTGAGATTCTAATTGAAAATTAGAAAAGTAAATCCTCTGGGTGGCCAAGGTCATGGCTTTAAGAGTTTTGAGGATGTTGGGGGAGAGTTTCTTCTCTTGATGCGCCTGAATAGCTTGGGTCTATAAAGTTTCTCTTGTGAAATCTTGTGGGAAATGACTGTGTGAATGAAAACATGTGAGTGAGAGTAATAGAGATTTTGTTTGAGCAATTCTTTACTGATATGGGTCAGCATGAAACAGGAAGTCACCAGGTGAAACCTGAACATGCCAGGTTCTTCTGGGAGGCAAGACAAGGTAAGAAAAATTACCTTAAACTCAAGTCAGCTCTACCTGGATTGGCCAACTGACTTTCTAGAGGGTTGACAGAAAAGAGCAGTTAAATTGAGGTACTTGTTTAGAAACCAAGCAGTCAGCCACCTTGTAGGAGTTTAGGATGACGACCAACAGAAGAACTAATACTAATGAGCACTTATTACCAACCAACCTACCTACCTACTCACCTACCCATCTACCTACCTATCTACTGTGTTGTTCAGTTCCTTTCATTGAAACAAAATGATCTGAATATAAGTTGATTACTTATATTAAGAAATAATTTATTTAGCCCTTCAGTTTTAGAAATTGCAAAGCTTGACTACTCTGCTGTTACTTTGGTCTAGGGGAAGGTGACACATAAAAAGACCACACACACTATAGAATAAAGCCACTTGCATTATGAACCTGATAACAAAGAGAAAAAGGAAGACAGAGGGCCCACAGTCACCTTCAAGGAGGGCTGGGGAGATGGCTCAGTGGAATAAGTGCTTCCCTGGCAAACACAAAAGCCTGAGTGCAAACACAAAGGCCTGAGTTTGATTGATCCCTGGTTCCCCAAAAACAAACACCTTGAAGGGAAAAAGTCTAAGGACCTAAGCTCCACCTATTTCTATGGCCCTACAGTGCCACCTTGGGATCAGCACAAGTCTCTTGGGGACATTCAAAATGGAAACCAGGTTCTGAATGTTTGTAATGTTAATTTCTGTTTCGTCTTCAGCTAGCAATATCTGCAGTCATGGGTCTGTTGGCCTCCTGGCACTTGTGTAGGGACACAGAGTTCCTGCAAGTGAATAATTTTAGATTTCTCCAGGGGATTATGATCAAAAGCAATTTACTGCATCATAAAGGATATCTTATTTCCACATGGAAAGAGATTATGGAATCTTCATAGAGTTGTATGAGAAAAAGACTATATTTGGTATCTATTAAAAAGAAAACTTATTAGAAAAATACGAAAGAAAATACTTTCTTAGGCTTTTATTTTCAATGGCATGCAGGCTTTAATGGTTCATTTGGTTGTTATTTTATAATTTTTTTTTGAGTTTGCTTTTCAGTAATGATAGAAGATATATATGGCTGGACACATATGTATAACTTTTCACATCATTTTTAATGACAAAATATCACAGTATTTTCTAATGCTTTGTGCTAATAAAAAAGATAGGAACCACATCATAGGTAAAGAGATGTTTTCTAGCTTTTTACATATGTCAATTCTTAATCTAATAGTAACTGTTTGAATTAAGAACAGTGAGTATCCTTCTTTTACAAATCCAAAACAGGCCTACAAAGATAACATAACTTTCTCATGCTCCACAAAATAAAGGTTACGTGCGGGGAAGTGGTTAACATCTAAGGTTGGTGGATACAGGTTGTTTTTCTCAGGTTTGTACGCTTTCTGACATACCGATGAAGATGCTCATTTAGGAAGGGCATTTTCATAGTGGGCTTCACTATAAAATGAAAACACTCTGAAAGCAGTGTCTGGGTGGAAAGGTCAGCCATGGGACACATGGTGCATAAAATTTGCCTACATCAATTAGAATTTGGCCACTCAAATAAAATTACTAATTTTTTTGGTATTCTTTTATAGCTCCATCTTCTGTGACCCCAACATTGATATCCTTGGTTACTTTATAAATGTCTTGCTTTAGAATATGCCAAAATATGTTGATATTATTCTGGTATCGTGCAAGGCACCAAGCTATCTTTACTGCTGAGACATTAATAAAAACATAGTTTGAAATGTACATGACCAATACGACTGAGTTTTATCTAATCTCTCCTTGCTTCCCAAAGACAACTACTGTCTTAGTTTTGGTGTATGTATTTGTTCTTTTGCATCTAGTGGTGTATCAAGTTTCTAAAATGTTCCTTCCATTCTGTTCGTTGTTGGTTTTTGGTAACTATTCTACAGAACAGTTTATAGTGCTCCACTTATTCCTAGTTCTCCAAGATCTTCTTTTACAGTTGTAGATACTATTATATTTCTTTACATGTCTTTTTTGTACCCATTGGCATGATCCTCTGATTGTTCTTTATTATAAGCATGACTTCCTTCCTTCCTTCCTTCCTTCCTTCCTTCCTTCCTTCCTTCCTTCCTTCCTTCCTTCTTTCCTTCCTTCCATTCTTTCTTCCTTCTTTCCATGCTTTCTTCTAGCTTTGTAAGCCAAGTTTTCTAAAAATTATTTCATGTCATTTAAAATTATACCCATCACAGGATTTGGTACATTGTCCTGCTACCTTTTTAAATGTCTCATATATAGTCAACTTTTTCTTTCTAATCATGATATTGGTTTTTTGGGTACATTCAATTTTTAAAATTTGACTACATATTATTAGAGGTTCCCTAAATTTGTCTTTATTTTTCCACAATTAAATTTGGCTTTATGAATATGGCCTATGGAACTTTCCAGGGCGCATCAAATAGTTCAGTGGATTAAAGTGCCTACTTAGGCAGATGCAAGGGCCTGGTGAACATCTAAGGTTGATGGATACAGGTTGTTCCTCTTCTCAGGTTTGTATTCTTTCTGACATACCAGTGAAGATGTACTGTGCCAGCCCTGCCCATGGACATGCTGAGTACAATTGAGACTGGGCATAGTGGTGCACTCCTATAGTCTCAGCACTTGGGAGGCTGTAAACAGGAGGATCACTCCAAGTCCAATCTACACTCTACACAGTGAGACCTTGTACACCTTGTCCTAAATACAAAAAAAAAAAAAAAAAAAAAAAAAAGGACGTTTGCAAAGGCTGGCTTCATAGTGTGATCAGTCAGCATAGTAGCCTGACAGCCGGGAGCATTACCTGACTCTAATGAACTGACATCTATGATGAAGGCAAGGGTAACCTAGGAAGACTGGGTAGTAGTACCCCATCCTCTGGATGTCACAGAAGCCTTTGAGATTCTAATTCAATGTTAGAATGAGAAGTAATCTCAATAGTGCTTAAGACAAAATTTTCTTTCCATCCCAGAAGGATTCAAGCCTAGAAGTAGAATTGTGTTAACATCATCTCATTTTGTTTTGCTTTCTTAAAAACCAGTGTTGCTGGCAAAAACATTTTTACCTTTGTAGTTTTTCAGTTTCATTTTCCCACACAGTCAAATCACTTCAAAAGAAGAATCTAACCTTGAGAGCATAGTTCAGAAGTAGAGCTGCTGCAAAGTGAACTCATGGCCCTGGGTTCAATCTACAAAACCTAAAAAAAAAGGGTGTCAAATTCTCAGGAGTCATGAGCTCTGCTTTCATGCTGGCCAAATAGCTCACAACCATTGTGTTCTTGTCACTTGCTCTTGAACAGAAACACTTCCAGGGCCAAGAATACTTTATAAGAAGATTTGGTTACAATTTTTAATTAGTAAACCTTCAGATTTACATATCTCACAGGAACACTATTGGTATTTGGCAATTAATGTTTGTAATTCACCTTGAGGCTCTGGAGGTAGTGCAAAGCTATTTAAATGAATCAAGTGACAATCGAACTCATGGTACATGCCAGTTGCCAAGCCAGGTGTCTGAATTAAGATCTTAAGGTCAAAAGAAAGCTGTGAAAAATGTAGTTTTCTAAATAAAAAGATATATTTTTGTATTCTTTCTTAAGTTTTAATGGGAAAATAGTATCTGTGAAATACAGAACATAAACACATATGGATGCTTATTGTTTGGATAAAGAGCTATTTTACTATTTTGTATAGTTCTTATAATAAGAAATATGGCTCATAATCACTTCCCTTGAATAATATGTGGAAAATAATTGGCAGTTATTCCAACATGATTGCTTAATATTACTTAATTATAAATTATGGTTCTAATAATTCAAGTCTGTTAATTTTATAATGGCTACTTCTGTGAAGATTTTTATAAATAATTCTAGAACGAGATAAACAAAAGGCCCATGGGGCCCTCATATGTTAAATGGCTTTTTATTTTGTGTATGTCAGTAATTCCCATGTTTCAGAGTTTGGTGAGTTGGATTCTAAGTTTTGAAAATGACGTCAAGCCTCAAAGAATAAATAAGAGATGTGTTGATTCTATAATTACTCAAGTAAATGAGAGCACTGGGTATTTGTTAAGCAACACTTTTATGTCTAAAGGAAAAAAAAAAATCATTCCTTAACTTTTCAACTCTATTTCATGTATTTCAAAGTTGATTATGGTAATTTTTTTCTATTTTAAATGTTTATTGCTTGAGCTAACCTATCAAGAATAGAAAACTTTATAGTAATATTTTTCTGTCTTATGTATTTCCCCAGAATGCTATTTACTATACAAAAAATGTTAACAGTTTTTTAAATTGTTAAATACATGATCAAGAATCTCTCTGCTTCCTCTCATAATCAATAAGATTACACAGTAATTTAGAAATTTAACCATATATAGCAGTGTACCAGAACTGTCCTGTGACATTTTTTTCTTGTTTCGTGTTTTCATTTATTACCCTTTTTTAACCAAGCATTTTCTCGAGAGACACTATGGCAGTAATTGGTATTGTTTGACAAGCAGTACGTAATTGTTTATTCCTACTTTTGAATTATTTTTTTTCCATATTCTATAGGAACTTAAGGGTCAATATATCAATACTTGGTGGAAGATACCTGTTCCATGTTATGCCAAAGATGTTTGATATTCAAACAGATAATAAAGTTAAGCTCAACAGCCTAGGATATATGGTAGTAACAATAAACGTCTCTTCTCAAGGGCTAAAAACTTAAACTTGCAGACAAAAATATTAGAGAAAAAGAAGAGCTTCAAGGACAGCCAGCATTTTGGCCCTAGCCTTTCAAGGTCAGTGAAGACTAGGACATAGGAGAACTTGTTCTGTAACATCATGTAACTCAGTTGTGTCCCAAATTTTCTAATGAAGAAGATTATGGGGCCACAGAGGAAAGTGATCAATGATGTAGAGTGTGCCTAAGGAGAGTCACATGGAGAGAAAACATTCACTCAGGCTTTCACAGAGAGCAAACTGGTCAACCAATGGCCATGACTCATCCCCAAGGCTCACAGTGGCAAAAGATCTGCAAACTGCAGTACAGTGTTTCAGGGTGAATCTTGAGGGGATTTGACTGACCTTGGTCAGATACAAGAGGCACATTTCTTGTTATATTTGTCTTGCTTTTTCTTGGTCTTAACTATCCAGCAGAAAAGTATAAAAACAAAGCATGAAAGTGAAGTCATATTAATATGCTGATCTGTAAAATGCTTAAGTAAACAACTTCTGACATTGCCAGTCTTATGGAAAAACCACTACTATTATGGACTACTGGAGTATACTGGAATATTTTGCTGAATTCACACACCTATAATATTTAAGTGAAGCCGGGCGTGGTGGCGCATGCCTATAATCCCAGCACTCGGGAGGCTGAGGCAGGAGGATTGTTGTGAGTTCGAGACCAGCCTGAGCTACAAAGTGAGCTTAAGGCCAGCCTGAACTGTATAGTGAGACCCTGTCTCAAAAAGACAAAAAAAAAAAAAAAAAAAAAAAAAATATTTAAGTGATGATGGAATACCCTTCTTTGACAAAACTAAACAAGAAAAGGTGATACAAATGAACAATCATTTTGTATCTATATATTCAAAATAGTTTGGATAAATATACAGCTACATTCTCTTAATTCAGTGTATAGACAAATCTGTTCTAACAGTGTTTGTGGACAGGATATCATGTCTGCATCTTGTACAATGAATAACCAGTAAGACAACAATATGCAATGTATTAATTATTGAAATTGTCCTACTAATTGGTTTTGAAACTGTCTCATTGCTATTTATTTCTCAATAAAATTATTTTTGAAAAACTAAAAAAACAATGAGACTCTCATTTGAGGATGCTTTTTACTGTAATGGGAAGTAATAGGAATACAACTATAGTTAGGCAATTGCTGATTTTCTGACAGGAAACATGAAAGCATAGATCTAGTTGGAGTCAGTGGTGTTCTGGATCTGGTTTGTGCAGGCTCAAGAGCGCCAATTCTGTTGTTCACCAAATTTGGGGTCTGTTATGTCATGATGGTGAGGTTCAACAGGAGAAAGGAGTGGGGTACCAGTCAGAGTTACCGTCTTGCAGTCTCCCTCAGATAGCATGGGGTTCAATATCTAGCAGTACACCACATTATGGTGTAGGGAAAAAACTAAAGGGTTGTGCTGAAAGCAGATAAATCATACAAAATTATAATGTAGAATATATGACAATGATATTTCTCATGTACTGATATCATAGCAGGAAGAAGTATGTCTTAATAAATGGCAAATCTAAAATCATAAATAGTTATGTTTTATAAAGCATTCTCACACAGACAGTATAACTTATTTCGGGTATTGGATGTTGGTGGCTCAATTATAGGACAGTAAAACTGGACCGAAGTGTTTTCC